>CATOZR010000051.1:0-54257 GCA_954870605.1 Acer campestre
GGGGTTTTGGGTGTGCCACATGTTTTTTTTGGGATGGGTAGGCTGATAGGCTCTGCCTGAACTCTGCCTGCACCTCCATGTTCACAAACTGCTTCTCAAACAGTCAAACTGATCCATAGTCTCTGACATCTTCTGCAAATTACCTGAAACAAGCAATTGATTCAAAATGTTAATCACCCCGCGTACAAATCCATTGTTATTATAGGCAAGGAACGTAATATCGGTATCGGCATCAATGTCGGGCTTCTAAATTTACGGATATATCGGGGATATTATCGATATCGGTGGATATTCTGTTAAAAATTAAAAAAATGATGGATATTTACATCTAAAGTTAGTTTTTTTTTTTGTGAAATTTTAGGACAAGCTTAAACAAGTAATTATACATCAAATGAATCATATTTCAATAATAAATTAGCATAGTTATGAGTTTAATATAAATTATAACATAAATAGAGTCTGTATATAATTTTTAAAATTGAGTATTTAATAGAATAATATTTTGTTTCACTTTTATAATATTATATACAATATAAAGAGATTAAATATTTAATAAACAAAATTATCATTAAAAAATATATATAGTAATAGTTCCACACTTCCAAAATTCTATCATAAATCATAATTCATACATAATAATACATTGCGTGTTAGAAATTTAAAACCAAAATGAATTCCTTGCTGGTTCAAATACATAAGATACATTTATATCTTGATTCGAACAATAAATTTCCCAAGAAAATGTGCTTGCATAGTTTTCAATGTAGTTATTAATATGCCACACATATGCTGCTTGATCTCTTCCAACTGATCCATGAATTGGGTAGTTTGGATTTACCCAACTTGGTGGATATTGTTGATTTGCATACATAGGTATTGCATATGGCATTTGTGGAGAAGGATAATCAAATATATTGCAGCCACCATAACTACCATAATATGGTATATGAGAACCTGACATTGTCTACGAATCACCCAAAGAACTATGTTATGTGTCTATACTCATTGAGGAGAGAGTTATATTCAAAGAATCTTCATCATTTTGACTTGTTCCTCCATGCTATCTACCATGAGTTTGATCAAAATTACCTGCATGAGCATCCCAACCCGCCACACTAGCATTCCAACCTGTTGCACCAACATCCCAACCTCCAGCACGAACATCCCAACTTGTTGCACCAGCATTCCAACCTCCTGCACCAAAATCCTAACCTCTTGCCTCATCCCCACCATCCCCATCATCTCTATCATCTTTTCCTCCACTATTTACATCAGAGGTATATTGGTCATCGGAAGAGCTGGTAACAATAACTCCACGATCTACAACAACTTCTTCTCTAATCACTTGTTCAACATTTATTCCCATTTCTCGAGCATGCGAAGCAATATGTGAATCAGGATTTCCCTCGTCATGATCCAAGGAGGCAGGTCTAAGCCAATTAAAAATAGGATTCTCATTATCGTCTCCTGCAGCTACTTGAAGTAGATCCATAAAATTAGTTTCATTTACTTTATTTTTTTCAGCTGTCATATCCCTAAGTTTCAATTTCATATTATAATAACAATAAATAAGTTGTTCAAGCTTAAAATAGGCAAGACGGTTCCTTTGTTTTGTGTGAATTAAAGCAAATGTGGACCAATTTATTTCACATGCAGAAGATGATGATGTTTGTGATAGTATGCAAACTGCTATTGCACTCAATGATGGAGCACAGTTTCCATACATTACCCACTAATCAGCTGTAATAAAAATTATTAAGTATTATAAGTATGAATATTATTTCAATGATATTATTATTTATTATTAATATGTAAATTTTTGTAATAAAAGTTATATACCTGGTTGCATTTTGCTTCTAACTGCAATGGCTGCTCGTTCACCAAAACTTTTCCTTCCATCCTTAAAGTATGTGAGCTACATTCATGAGATCAATATGTATATAATATATATTAATATAAGTATATGACACAATACTCACATGCAAAGAATTAATAATACTGAAATTATAAAATTGGTTGTAAATTGTAACTTTTTACCTTATTTCCAAAATTAGCAATTCCTGCAGCTTCAGTATCTAATTGCGCATAGACATTATGTATAAGAAGATCCGAATTATCCCCAATATACTATTTTTCAAAATTCTATCATTATGATTCTCTACCATACGGGCTATACCAAATAATTATGTTCTTATTTATTTTTTATTTTATTTTTTGATAAAAATATTTGAGTTTCTTTAGATTCTCTACTCAAAACTCAAAAGAAACAATTTGATTATTTTTACACGTTTTACACAAATAATTTTGAGATTCTTTTATTTGGAATGTCGGCACAAAGTTACAAACAAATCAATTCTATATATTTATAAATTGATTGGTACATATTTAATACTATTTGGAATTAGTTTTACACATTTGAGTCACAAACAATTTATTTTTTTTCATATTGCTTTCAAAAAATTTTACATATTTTACATGTCCACTATTTGGTTCTTTATTCAATTTTACTTCAAGTCCTCAATAATTTTACTATTGACTATTATGTTGAAAATTTTTATAAATTTGTTAATGCTTCTTCTAAAATAATTTTCAAGCTAAATTATTTTAACAATAATTTAATTGTTTAGGATTAAAAAAATTATTTTAATAATATGCAAAATATCCCTGGACTTTCGGGGTAAAATTCATGAAATTTCGGAAATTTCGGGATATTTCGGGAATATCGAGAGATTTTAACGGATATTTCGAAATCAGCCGGATATTCTGCAGGATATTGGATATTTACCTGTTTCGATGTCGGTCCCTCCAAAATACGGATATATCGGTGGATATTTCGGTATATCTATCGATTTTAAGTACTCTGATTATAGGTATGCACCAACCATTCAATGAACCCAATATGCACTGCCCTTCTATACGCTAACAATGCAGTTCCTACATTATCACACGACAATAAAAATGTAGACCTGTCAAAGAGTTCAAAGATTTGTGTTCCACAAATGCCCCACAAATGCATTTATATACCATATCGACTGTATTACATTCAACAACAATCTTCAAATGCATATATATTATACAAACCCTGAACCCCCAATATATTGCAATCAAAACCATTAAAACTATTTCCCAAACAAATGCAGATTACTAAAATTTTTAATAAAGCCAAACTTCTGTAAACACTTGATCCCATGCTACTTGTACAAAATTCCCACATCGTAACGGAACTAATCTCTACACCTGATCACCTTTCTATGAATTTCTTTCTAAAAAAAATGAATTTAGTTCACTTAATTTGAACAAATCCTCTCCATTATCAGAACATATATGATCATCATCGCAAAACCCCAAAAGCATAACCAAATCAAAAAATCAAAAAAAAAAAAAAAAAAAAAATAGCCCTACCCTGAATTTAACAATTTATCAATTTTGTAACCCTAGACTTTCCTTCACAAACTCATCCAGAAACCCTAAATGGACTAAAGTGATGAGTTTCTAAAAAATAGGAAGTAAAGTGATGAATATGATAAAGATACTTATAAAGGTGACAAATTGCCAAAAAAATGGGACTTACCTGAAATTCCGCCTACAAAATATTATGGAAAAGTCTGAGAATGATATCAAGCATACTGAAGAATTGTCTGAGAACGATATCAAACTTCTGAAAGAATTGTCTGAAAATGACATGGAGCATCTGCAAGAATTGTCTGACAATGACAATGATATCAAGCATCTACAAGAATTGTTTAAAAATGATATCAAACATCTGGAACAATTCATTCTCTAGAAGTAAGTTTGAAGTTTACTTATTTATTTATTTATTAATTTATTATTATTATTATTTTAATAATGATATCAAGTTGTCATTGTGTTGAAACAACTTTGTTTTTTCTTTTCTTTTCCACCATGAAATAAGAGGAAGAAAAAATCTTTTTTTTTTTAAAAAAAATAAATAAATAAATAAGACAAAAAAATAAATCGTTCAATGGAGGTGAGAGAGACTATACAGAAATAGAGAGATCAGAGATGATGTGTATTAAGTTTGGAAATGTGCCGATATTGACACCCATAAATATGATAAGTGTGGTAGCCAAAATGGTCTTTGGGCCCAATACTGAAGGCCCATACCATTTCGTGTTAAAACTGGTCCATGCCCACGTATAACAGGTCAACCCAAGGCTTATATCAGTAAGACTTGGCCGTTTAAAACCGAGTCAAACTTCAGTTGCAGAAGGTGGGCAATGTTTGATTCGGAAGTGGAGGAAATCTCTCCTACAATCAAACTCTGATTAGGTAAACGTTAGGAAGATAGGGGACCTATAAGTAGACCCTTGGGAGCCACGGAAAAGCTCTATGAAAATCACCATTAAGAGAAAAGCTTATTAGCATCTTAAAACTTTTATCACTGAAACCTGATTTTGAATTCAATCACGATCCACGCATAACAAATGCTCAGCCCAAGTGCACTTAAGGCTAAGAATTCATCCCCCATTTTTCATTGTTCTTTATCATCGTTTTTTCTGTTTGTTTCCATCTTTTCACAGGTTCTTTGGAGAAGACAACACTCTCCATTCTACAGGCTTGATCAAGTTGCCTTGAACCTGACACAAATTCAACCTGATCCACATTAACCATAGGTTGACCCCTTACAGTTTGGCACCCACCGTGAGGCCCATTGCAACTTTACAAACAAGCTAGTTGAATCAATTAAACTTCTCAATATGTCTGGAGATGAAAACGCACCAATCGTCGAGGAGCAGATTGTCGCGTTGACTGCCCAAATGGCCGCAAATGCTGAAAAGTTGAGGGAGCTCAAAGCAGAAAACATTGCAATCCGAACAACAAATGGCGTGCTACGAGCTCTAATCGATGAAGTACCCAACAACGCGACACCAGAGCTCCCAATCCCAACTCCAGATGGTGAATAAGAAGTCGATAGGACAGCTTCGGTCGCACCCACAAATCCCGTGAGACCAGACATGAACTTTAACGTCGAACAGAATCAACGAACGACCCAGACGTTCGGGTCGAGATCGATCTTAACCAGGTGGGACACTTAAACAAAATAACTATATATATCTTATATATATATATATATTATATTATTATATATAGAAAATAATATATATATATATATATACTATATATATCTTTTATATATATATATTATTATATATAATAATATAATATATCATATTATTATATATATAATACATGTAATATTCTATATTAATATATAATAATATCAAATAATAATATATATAATATATAATAATATGTTATATATTATTATATATTATATTATTTAATATTATTATATATATTAATATATAATATTATAATATATGTTGTTATATATATAAGAGGGGTACTATGGTCCTTTGAACATTTTGTTCTGTTCTGTCCCAGCCATACCAAACGCTTAATAGTACAGTCTACAGTTCTGTCTCAGGCCTTCCAAACACAATACAGAACAACCTATCATGTCCCATCCTGTCTTGTCTCATGTTCGTGCCAAACGCACCCTAAGAATAGGAAGTACCCTACCCGCTGTCCTATTAGACTAACTTGTGTAATTTGAGTTAATTATCATATATATATATATATTATATAAACATAATAATATTTTTTATAAAAAAAAAAAAAAAAAAAAATTGAGGTGGGGCTGGCCTTATTGTGGGTCTGCCCCTAGCTGTGACTAATTAACATCCATGGTTCGGGATGACAACCATTATATTTTTATCATTCAATACTTTATGAAGATCGGATGGAAGATATCCGTCAAGCTCATTAAATATGAAAATAATGAAAATACAGAATGTAGGGCTGACAGTTTGGTATACAAAGTATGGACAGTAATTGTTGTATTGTGATTGGTTTCCATTTTTTTATTTTATTTTATTTTATTTTTTTTGTGTTGAAAATATCACTTCAGCTGCTTGCTTCATATTGCAGGTGTTCGGTCTTTATTTTATGCAGTCATATATCGGAATATTTTATGCAGTCAGATTTCCTGGAGTTGGCATTGCAATTTGGAATGATCATGATGTTTGCTTGTGCCTTTCCCCTCGCTTTTGTCTTTGCTACGGCAGTATGTCTTTCTCATTCCAGTAATTTCAGCTAATTTTCCTAGTCCGTTCAATGTTAATTTAATATTACTATTCATACAGAACAACATCATGGAAATAAGAACTGATGCATTCAAGCTGCTTACCATGTTGAAAAGGCCTGTTCCTCGTGCTTCTACAACAATTGGGGCTTGGTCGAACATTTTTCAGGTACTCGAGCCAAACGACAACTGTTTATACATCTACGTTTTGTTTTCCATGTCCAAAATTTAGTGATTACTTCATTACCATTGTCTTACTGTTATCGGTATGCCTCTCTAAATTGCAGTTTCTAATAGTGATGTCAATTTGCACCAACTCAGCTCTTCTAGTATGGTTGTATGATTCAGAAGGGAAATGGAAAATAGAGCCTGGCCTTGCGGCAATCCTCATCATGGAACACATCCTCCTGCTTATCAAATTCGGATTTTCTCGCCTTGTTCCTGAGGTGATCACTTCTTACTCTGACCCTTTTATATATATACAAAGTCCTTCAAAATTGCCACCCTCTTAATCTTTAAACAATGTAACAAATCGAAACGGACCCGTTAAGCATTAAGTAAGAGAATTTGCTATATCGTTTCCAACAGGAACCTGCTTGGGTGAAAGCCAATCGAATGAGGAACACGTCGCAGGCACAAGACATGTGCTCTAAGCAGCTTTTGAGTAGCATTTCTGGTGGAGAAAAGGCATGTGAAGGTCCGAAGAATGATTGAGGAAATGCAATCACTTCAGAGCAGGATTTTGGAATTTGGATACTAGTGGTGTACTTGTATAGGGAAATTTTGTCTTAAAAAAGTTTCATTTCTTTTACTTGGTGTAAATTTAGTGTTTGTTTTTTGGGATATATCTAAAAGGTTTTTGCTGCAATTTATTTTGAATGGAACAAATTTCAATCAATTTTGTTTTATTATTATTATTATTATTATTATTATTATTATTTATGAAAATTATAGCCCTATTATATAATGAGAGCATGAATATTTTTGCAATGGGTCTTACACGATTATGTGGTAACTAAAATGCCCCATCAATTTTAGTTTAAGTTTTTTAATTTTTAATTTCCAACTGGTTTATCTGCAATTTTTACTCGCACAAGCACGTCACAGCTAAGTGACGACATCGTTTTCACTTTTTTTAGTATTGGGCCGATTTAATCTGTGAAGTCCCACTCCCAGGCCCATTTAAACAGAATTGTGGGTTAAACAAAATGGGCACGTCACATTATAATAACAACGTCATTTACTCTACGTGTGCACGTCACAACATTGTGACGATGTCGTTTCTAATTTTGCAAGGATTGGGCCGATTGAATTCGAGAAAGCCCAATCTCCAAATAAAAACAGAAATGTTAGTTGTGACGTGCCCATTTTTACTCTGTCTGGGCACGTTGAAACATAGTCACGACCTCGTTTTTATTTTTGCGAGGATTGGGCCGATTCAATTCGCGAAGGCCCAAGCTCAAAATAAACAGAAAAGTTTTTTATTTATTATATATTTTTTAGTTTAAAGTATTGTTTTTACTATTTATTGAAAATATAATAACAAACCCAGTTTCGTATTTTTGAATTCCTGGAGAAAAAATTAAAACTTAAGTTTTGAAATTAAAACTTAAACTAAAATTGATGGGACATCTTAACTAAAAAGGTATAAGGTGGATCATGCTAATTTTGCTTTGAGAAATTTATAAAGAAATTTATAAGTTCTTTTGTATGTGTATATTTATACGGTTAATTCACCATGTTTACAAGAAATTAATGATCACTGATATTTCATGAATATATAGTATATATAAGAATACTATATTATGAAATTTTTTATATTAGAGGAGGACTTGAAACCGTAATCTCATGGTGCAAGTATGTAGAGTTTATTACTAGATCAACCTCATCTCGTCCATATATATTGATTTACTGTCAACATTTTTTTGGATGTTGCTACAACTTAGCATTGCATACTCAATCCTTCCAGCATTAAACTTGGTCGAAAATTCCCATCTTAAAGCCTACATATAAGTTATAAATTTAAATGGTTTGCAATTATATGAGATATTGGTGAAAGCTAAATGATGAATCAAGAAGGGCTCAATAGTTTTGTGACAAAATATATTAACCGAATAATGTGCAAAAACCCTTGGGATTCATTGTCCATGAAGCGTGAAGTATGCGATCATCGTGAAAACAGATTCTGCATTATTCATTCAACACTTCTGCTTTGAAATGTTGTTGGTTTATACTCAGATTTAGGGATCAAAAATCCAATTGAACCGATTGAGTCACTCATCAAATCCAACCCCAAATGTACCAGTGTACCAATCAAAGTTGATAGATGCAATTGTCGTTTAAACTTATAGTTTTATCACGGTTCATACTTTAATTTGATGGCTGATGAGATCGGGGAGCACAACCTTCCTTTTCTAGTTGACATGTGATCAATGAAGCAATCTTATCTCCCTGTTCTAGCTAATTTCCTTGTTTTAATTTCTTGTTTAGTAATCAGTGGCTTATCGATAATGGTGCACGTACACATGCTATTTCTTCTTTGGCCGCCGCTGTATTGAAGAATCTAGTCTCCACTCTCCAGACTCCAGATATATGATCTGAGCATCATCCTTTTTCTTGATTCTATCTTTACTTGGTCGATCATTTTACGAACTTCAACTTTCATTTCTGTAGCGATAGTTTATTATTAGATTTTGCAATGAAATTAATTTGCTTTTTGGATGTGCTTATTAATATTGTTAGTTTATGTGTTTATTAATGTGTTCTTCAGAAATGTAGCACAGGAGTACAGGTGATTATCTCAACGTTGGTTTTCGTAACGGTTGAGTAAATATATCATAACTTCTCCATGTTCTACTGGTTCTTAAAAAACAGAAATGCAATGGTAATGTTTGATTGATGTTTACTTATTCCTCTATTGTGTTACATGACTTACATCTAAACTAGAGCCATTTATTTATTCATTGCAATTTAAAAAAAAAAAAAATACTTTAAAAAAAAAACAATTGCAAGGATAAAAATAATAATTTAATAATACTTATTATTAATAGAGATGCACATTTTCCCCTAGATCACCAAATCCCCACATCCCCATCCCCATCCCCATTTGGGGATTTTTTTTTATTTTTTTTTTATTTTTTTTTATTTTTTTTTGGGGTGGTGGTGGGGGATGATTTTCATCCCCAAATTCCCCTCCCCATCTCCATCCCCATTTCCTCAATTTCCCCACAATTATATTGAAATGGGGATGGGGATGAGGGGAGGTTCCCTGTCCCCATTTGATGTAGCGGAAGCTCTGTCGAGAAAAACCTGCAAGAAACAAATTGAAAACAACCTACTAACGTTCCGTTGATTCGCGCACGAATATCGGAATATTAGGCTTCAAATACGATAATCGACTTCGCGCACGAAGGATAATGTAAATGGATAGTTGAGAAACATCTCTGAATTTTATTAATCAAAAGCTACCTTTCAAACCCTAATACAATCTACTTAAATAGAATTGCAAAACTTGACTAACAAGAAAATCCTAAACAAAAGGGAAAGAATCCTAAATGGAAAAGAAATCAAATCTCCTAAAAATCAAAAGAATCCAAAAACATTAAAAACCTATCTAGAAAAGGAAATTGGATTTGATTTAAAAAATCAAATCATAAAATAATTAATAACCTAATTACATATAAACTAAAAGGAAATAAAATAAACGTACGGAATCATGACAACAATTAAAAACCATAAAACTCGAAACAACTGTCTTGGCGCGCCTGAAACTTAATGGCCGAATTCGGATATGTTGCGGCCCGTTATAGAAGACGGAGTCTTCATAACATTTGTAGGGATCGTCTTGGGCTTTCCGGAAACATATTATAATAGTCAATCCGACTTTATATGCTCTCTGTAGAGGTCCACGAAAATCAGCCCAGATCATCTCGTCCAGCTCACAGCGTCCAGTTCTCATCCAGTTCAAGTCTTCGCGCAATAATCTAGATGGCCGAAATTGGATATTCTGCAGCCCTTTATAGAAGACGGAGTATTCATAACATTTGTAGGGCTCGTCTTGGGCTTTCCGAAAACATATTATAATGTCAATTTTGAGTTCGTTTGCCCTCTGAAAAGACCCCCGAAATTTGACCATTCTGACCGTTTCGACCATTCCGACCAAGCCAAGTCTTTGCTTCCTTCTTTCCGCACCCTTTGACTTTGAGTCGATTCCTCCGCTCCATGAAATCCAAACCTTTGTTTGCCGTATCGTCTTTGATGGCTGCATCATTCTCTCCAGGTTGGAGAAAATTCGTCCTCGAATTTTGGAAAGGTAAACTGAACAGATCAACCTATACGGTGTCGGATGCTTTTCGGTCTTGATTCCCAATTTGCTAACCACGTCGGCAGACGCAATGTTTTCGCAACTTCCTCCATCAACAATAAATCGGCACACCTCGCCAAGTATGGTACAAGTTGAATGAAACACATTGTTCTGAAGCCAATCACTCCCATCTACACGTGGAGACGAACACACATGCCTCATCACTATGGCTATCCCTTGTTCAGCAGTTGTGTTGCCTTCGCTCAAAGCCTCCTCCTTGTCACATTTTGCTGCTGCCGGCCATTCCACTTCAGCTATTTCTGGTCCGAACTCTTCATTAATTGTTATGGAAGCAGGTCTTAACATTAACAACGGGCCAACATCGCCCTCCACCCAATCTTCATTGACCATCTCCTCTCCATCAAATTGCAGTTCGTCCCCTGTTTCAGCTTCGTCTTCATCTTCAAACTGCTGCATCTCTGCACAGAGACGCTGCTCCATCAACAAAGCACCAGTGTCTCTGTCCACAAGGTCCTCTTCCATGGTCTCTACTTCATCAAACTGAGGTTCTTCACCAACTTCCACATCTTCTTCTTGGACTTCCTCCTCTTCATCAAATATGGGTTCAGCTCCAATGCTTGCTTCTTCTTCTTCTTCCGTCTCAACGATCAATACTTTCTTGCCCAATTTCTTGCACTCAGACTGTCTGTGTTCAATGCCACCATAACTGAAGCATCTCAACCCACTCGACGACCTAGCTTGCTGTTTCGGGTCAGCAATTGGACGTGGAATGACGCCACTGCTGCTTACCGCTATTTGGCTGGTTGCGCTGCCGCTGCTGGTGCCTAATCGCAGTCCGCCTCCTCTTCTACGTGTGACGGTCTTCTCCACTTTCAAGGCTCTTTGATGGGCTGCAGATACAGTACCTGGGTCAAAGAGTTTCACAACCTCAACGATTTGCGAACGAAGGCCACCGCAATACCTAGATACCAATTGATCTTGAGTTTCTTGAATATTGTTATGCACAAGTAGTTCATAGAACTCCGTTGTATACTCATCAACTGTCCGCAAACCTTGACGCAATTTGTGCAATTTTTGGTACATTAATTTCTGAAAGTTGTGGGGTAAAAATTCTGATCGTATCTTTCTCTTCATCTTCTCCCAATCTGTTAATTTTGACTTTCCCATTCGAGTCCGTGAGAGCTTGAGTTGCTGCCACCATGCGGCTGCCCGTCCTCGAAGCCGAGTCGCCACCAAGGCTACCCTTGCATTCGTTGGCACGTTTTTAAACTCCAAGATCTCCTCCACGACTCCGAGCCAATCGAGGAATTCTTCAGGCGTAAGGTCGCCCTGAAATTCTGGAATATCTGTCCGCATACCCAACTCCCACCGCCGGCTATTTTCACGCGCTCGAGCTCTTCGACGTGGCTGCGGAACCAAGTCTTCCTCACTGCTCTCCTCATTACTCCCTTCCTTGTCTCCATTCGAACTTGAGTCTAGGGGACGAAAGGTATTTTGGTTGGCCATTAACATAGCGATTTGCTTAGTTAATCGCGAAACCCGTTGCCCCAATCGTGCCATGCGGTCACGTTCGATGGCTTCTTCTACGGGAATCTGGTTAGGTTGTCGTCTCTTCGGTGGCATGTTGATGTCCCGAACGAACACGGCTCTGATACCAAACTGATGTAGCGGAAGCTCTGTCGAGAAAAACCTGCAAGAAACAAATTGAAAACAACCTACTAACGTTCCGTTGATTCGCGCACGAATATCGGAATATTAGGCTTCAAATACGATAATCGACTTCGCGCACGAAGGATAATGTAAATGGATAGTTGAGAAACATCTCTGAATTTTATTAATCAAAAGCTACCTTTCAAACCCTAATACAATCTACTTAAATAGAATTGCAAAACTTGACTAACAAGAAAATCCTAAACAAAAGGGAAAGAATCCTAAATGGAAAAGAAATCAAATCTCCTAAAAATCAAAAGAATCCAAAAACATTAAAAACCTATCTAGAAAAGGAAATTGGATTTGATTTAAAAAATCAAATCATAAAATAATTAATAACCTAATTACATATAAACTAAAAGGAAATAAAATAAACGTACGGAATCATGACAACAATTAAAAACCATAAAACTCGAAACAACTGTCTTGGCGCGCCTGAAACTTAATGGCCGAATTCGGATATGTTGCGGCCCGTTATAGAAGACGGAGTCTTCATAACATTTGTAGGGATCGTCTTGGGCTTTCCGGAAACATATTATAATAGTCAATCCGACTTTATATGCTCTCTGTAGAGGTCCACGAAAATCAGCCCAGATCATCTCGTCCAGCTCACAGCGTCCAGTTCTCATCCAGTTCAAGTCTTCGCGCAATAATCTAGATGGCCGAAATTGGATATTCTGCAGCCCTTTATAGAAGACGGAGTCTTCATAACATTTGTAGGGCTCGTCTTGGGCTTTCCGAAGACATATTATAATGTCAATTTTGAGTTCGTTTTCCCTCTGAAAAGACCCCCGAAATTTGACCATTCTGACCGTTTCGACCATTCCGACCAAGCCAAGTCTTTGCTTCCTTCTTTCCGCACCCTTTGACTTCGAGTCGATTCCTCTGCTCCATGAAATCCAAACCTTTGTTTGCCGTATCGTCTTTGACGGCTGCATCACCATTTCCGCCAAACATATATAAATATAATTCTAACATATATATTTTAATTTTTTTCATTATTTGAAAACCCTAACTATATATACTCACTCTTTTGAAAGACAAAACTTAAAATCTAAATCTAAAATCTCCTCTTAAGATTTGTAATGGAATGTTTGCTTTTTTTAATTTAATTTGTAATTTTTAATCAAATGGGAAAATGAGGAAGTTGGGGAACGGAGGAAACGAGGAAAAACGGGGAAAATGGGGAACTAGGGTTGGGGATGGATATACCTCCCCCCGAAATTCTCCATCCCCATTTTCCCTAAATTGGGGGTGGGGGGACCTATATCTATCCTCATCCCCTAAATGTGCATCTCTAATTATTACTAGGAGAAAGCATATAAAAGAGAAGCAATGATTCCATAGAGTGAAACAAAAATAAGAAAAATAAAACATTAAAAACAATTATTTGGATAGAATAGAAAGAAAAAAAATATATAAACAAATTATGTCACATCTTAGTCCTTAATATAGCCTGTTAGAATTACTTGAAACAAATTATGGCTGCAATTGTTATCATAATTTTGAAATTTTGAATTCATTTTGTAATAAATTTTTCTTTAATTGTTGTAAATTTGTGTTTTTTTTTTTTTTTAACACTTTTTTTAGGTATATTTTATAACGATTTTCGAAATAATTTATTTTGAAATGGAACAGTTTAATTTCAAGCAATTTTTGTTTTCTTATTGTGGAAATTATATAGCTTTCTTATACACTTTATACAATATTATATATATATATCACACATTACAGGATGGGCCATGTAATTTTATAGCGTCATTGCCTTTTTGGGAGTGTAAATCACTGTGTAATATTACATCGTCAATCTCAATAATTTCTATAAACGAATTTCGTCAATCACTGTGTAATATTGATTGAGGACAAAAAAGGGTTAATTGCACAAACATACCCTCTATTTATCTAATGGAAATTATTATTCTCCTCCTGTAGTGTACCGTATTCTCCAATCTCCCCTCTCTAGTTTCAAAATTCTTCAATTTCGTCCCTCCCATGCCTATTTTTATATGGTGAAATTGGTTGTATTTGTGTATGAGAGTGGGGAAATTGAAGAATTTTGAAACTAGAGGGGGGAGGCTGGAGAATACAGCAAACTACACGGGAGAAAATAATAATTTCCCTTTATCTAATAAAGCAAAATTTTAAACGAATGTCTTGTTCAAACACAAACATCCCAATTGGAATGTGCTTGGAGTATGGAAAGTCAATAGTACCCTTAAGTAAAAGGAAGAGGTTATTTTGGTGGGTAAATTTCACAAACAACCCTAAATTTAGGTGTAATTTATAAATATTTAGTTTTTTTTTCTTCTAATAATTACATAAATATACCTTACCGTCATTTAACTTTTGTTAACTTTTAACTTTTAACCACATTTGTATCCCGAAATGACTAAACTACCCTTGAAAACCTATTTATCTTTTCTTTTATTTTTTAAAAATATTCAAAGATATTTACTTAAAAAATTAAAAAAATCGGTATATATATATATTTTTTGTTGCTTTTATTTTCTCAAATAGACTAAAGTAGTGCATTTTGAAAAAAATAAGGGACTTGAGTTGCTAATATAACAAAGACGTTTAAATATGTGATATTTCGTCAAAAAGTAGGGACTTTAGTGAAATTACCCCTTCAAACATAACATGAACATGTGTTCCATTCTTTAAGAATGCAGAGGACTGAAAATCAAGACAGAATGGCTATTTTGGGTGTACCAAGATAATTGTCAATTATCAAAATTCAAAAAAAAACAATTCAATCTTTTTCCAAATATAGCCACTTATTTTGAGTTGCTAGCTTCTATACATATTTTTCTCCTCTTTCTCTCTCACTTGATCATTTATTACATGTTAAAACATACAATGTCTATTTGCAAATGCAGACATCACAATTCAATATACATTGGCACATTGCATCTTGGACGCACTACTTTTACTAACAAAAACATCAAACAGACCATATACAAGTCTAAGATGGCATACAATACCATAAATGGCATCAGTTTATGTTTACAGTGTTCCAGCATTTAAACATTTATAACCTATACAGAAGAGTCAAACTACCAACTAACACATCAAAATAATATGGAATATAATAAACATTTTTGATAAGATCCAATAGAAAATTACACATAAAATATCAGTATAAACATTTCATGTTCATATCATCTTTTAACTTGCATCAGTATTTTTTTTTTTTTTTTGTTGAAAGAATTTGCCCTTTTTTTATGGATCTTCGATCAATCTTTTTTTTTTTTTTTTTTTTTTTTTTTTTTTTTTTGTTACATTAAAAAAAATAGTTGATTTTTTCTCTATCTTATTTGTTGGTGTTATATTTTCAAAAAAAGAAATATTATCGGGTGTTATTTTCTTTCTTTTAGATCTAAGTTGATAGAAAAAAAATTTGGTGGGACAGTCTCATTGACAGGTGGTGAGACCAGACCGTCCAATAGAAGCATATCATTTTGATTGAAAACATCATAATATACACTACAAAAAAAATGGTCTTTTCTGACAGCAAAATGCCGTCGGAAAAGACCATTTCCCGTCGGAAATACGCTTTTCCGATGGGAAAAAGCCGTCAGAGGCCGTCACAAATATGCTTGTCAGAAATAACTATTCACTAACGAGCCGCTACAAATACTACCATTTCCGACGGCCATGGCCGTCAGAAAAGATGAAAATGCCATCAGTAATAGTGATTCAAGGTGGTCAAAATGACTAGACTTGATAGTCGCCATGTCACTTGTCACATCACCTGGCATGTGACACTCTAAATCCATGAAATTTATGTGACTTGAACCCTTGACCTGGATGATAGTAAGGGTTTCCCTTACTATTTTGCTATAACCTTATATCTGATGTGTTTTGCATATTATTTATATATAAGCTATTGATATGTTTGTATACTATGTAATTAAATATATATATTTGTATACTATTTAAATATAACTATTGAGATATTGGTTTTTAAAATAATATTTTATTAAAATTATTAGAGTTTTTGTTGACAGTGAATTTTGGATACATTTAACACATATAGTGATACATTTAAAATATTGACCTACAAGTCACATTTTTTGTGTAGTGTTATAAATTACATACATTCCATTATAATTTATTAATTAATATAATAATAATAAATTATTTATTTATTCCATGAAACTGAGATCAACAAAACAAAGATTATTTCTGACGGCCTCAATGCCGTCGGAAATAACGTATTCCTTTTTTCTTTTCAAATGGAACAAGACTATTTCCGACGGCATTGAGGCCGTCGGAAATAGTGTATTCCTTTTTCTCTTTTCAAATGGAACAAGACTATTTCTGACGGCTGACGGCAATAGTGTATTCCTTTTTCTCTTTTCAAATGGAACAAGACTATTTTCGACGGCAATGAGGCCGTTAGAAATAATGTATTCCATTTTTTCTTTTCAAATGGAACAAGACAGTGTATTCCATTTTTCTTTTCAAATGGAACAAGACTATTTCCGACGGCCTAGTGTATTCCTTTTTCTCATTTCCAACGGGACAAATACTATTTCCGACGGCACTTTTTACGCTGTCGGAATTGGGAACAAAATTGACGGCCTTTTCGACTATTTCCGACGGCATGTGGCCGTCGGAAATGTGGTATCATATTTTTACTCATTAACGACGGCACTAAAATGGCAGTCGGAAATGGTACCATCTCCAACGGCAATTAGCACCGTCGGAAATAGTTCGTCACTAATAATTTTTTTTTTTTGTAGTGATATTTTAAAAAGCAACACTTCTATTGCACGTCAATGAAACCGTTGTTCCATTGAAGATTTTCTCCTAAGTTGAACACATTATTATTATTATTTATCTCTTTTTATTTTAATAGATGTAAAAAAAAATCGGATAAATAAATACGACTTAGCCACCATACTATACTAATAAAGTTCCTAGGTTGGTCATGTGACCCAGCAACTATACTAGTTCAGTACAGTAGCTCACAGGATTGAGTCACATATTTAAGCTTGGGTCATAGATTTAAGTTAGGGTTTGACCGCCCAAAACCCTAGGTATATATATATTCACTCTAAAAAAAAAAAAGGAAACCTCTTCTCCACAACTCTTAAGTTTAATTTGATAATCGATTTTGAGAAGTACATCTCCCTTACTCAAGTCTCATATGATAATCGACTTACCTTAATAAGTATTCCATTTACGTATGTATGATTTTTCCTCTTTTTATACTTGTAGACATACAGAAAGCAGAAAGAGTGCTTGAGCCATTAATGATGAAACTTTTATGAAAATTGCTAGAATATTTCATAAATGACATCATTTATAAGAAACGGGAAGTAAAAAATAGAATCGTATTAGGCATTGACACTGGCAAGAAGTAAGTTGGATTGGTAGTGACTGATGTTAAATTCACACCCAGAGTATGGTCTCTGATCGGGTTTTTGTTTATATATATATAAACCAGAGACCATGCCCAGTGTGTGAGTTTAACATCACTCATTGCCAATCCAATGTACTTCTTGCCAGTGTCAATGCCTAGTACGATTCTATCTTTTACTTCCCATTTCTTAGAAATGATGTCATTTATGAAATATTCTAGCAATTTTCATAAAAGTTTCATCATTAATGGCTCAAGCACTCTTTCTGCTTTCTGTATGTCTACAAGTATAAAAAGAGGAAAAATCATACATACGTAAATGGAATACTTATTGAGGTTAGTCGATTATCATATGAGACTTGAGTAAGGGAGATGTACTTCTCAAAATTGATTATCAAATTAAACTTAAGAGTTGTGGAGAAGAGGTTTCCTTTTTTTTTTTAGAGTGAATATATATATATACCTAGGGTTTTGGGCGGTCAAACCCTAACTTAAATCTATGACCCAAGCTTAAATGATTTAGCCACCGTACAGTACCGGTATAGTTGGTGGGTCACAACCCACCAACCACAACCCACCAACTATACCGGTACTGTACGGTGGCTAAATCATATTTATTTATTTGATTTTTTTTAAATCTATTAAAATATAAAGAGATAAATAATAATAATGTGTTCAACTTAGGTGAAAATCTTCGATGAAACAGCAGTTTCATTAACATACAATAGAATTGTAGTGTTTTAAAAAATTTAAATTAATTTGGATATTTTCAATTAAAATGCTATGCTTCTATTGGACTATTTCATCACCTATCAATGAGATGGTCCGACCGAAAATTTTCCCTCCACTTAGCTCTAAAAGAATTAAAATAACACCAATAAATATATATATATATATATATATATATTTGGAAAATATAACACCAAGAAATAAGATAGAAAAAAATCCACTTTTTTTTTAATTTTTTTTTTAAACGTAACAAAACATAGAAGAAAAAAAAGATTTATCGAAGATCTAAAAAAAAAAAAGAATACTGATGCAAGTTAACAGATAATTTGAACATGAATATGAAATCAAAAAATAGGAAAATTATGAAAAACTAGATTGTTTAAAAAAAAAAAACATAATCATAAAAACAAAGATAATATTAATAGGATTAAAAGAAATTAATACAACTTAGATCTATATGAAAGTAAGTAACACCAATAAATAAGTTGGGTTTGGGATGAATTAAAAAAAAAAAAAAGATAACGACAAATTCTTTGAAAAAGATATATAAATATAAGCTAAAAGATAATTTGAATATAAATATCGAATCAAAAAATAAGAAAATTAGTTTGTTAGAAATATTTTTAAAAAAACATAATCATATAAACAAAATTAAATAATAATAATAATAATAATAGCTTGGTTGGATAAAAATAATAAAGAGAAATAATTCATAGGATAAAGAAATTTATAAAACTTAGATAATGGTAGTTAACTATTGGTTGGGTGTGATTTTGTGAATAAAGAAAAAAAAAAGAAGACCAATTCTTTGAAAAAGAACGTGTGAGTTGAGGACTTGCGGGTCGAGGGATTATATAGAGAGAGAGAGACAGAGGGTCGAGATTCGACCAATGGTAGTTAAGTACGGGGATCGGGCTTTGTGTCCGTTTGATTGGAAAAATATTGTGGACGGTTCAGATTTGATGTTTGACCGGCTAAAGTACGCAAGAAAAAGGACAGATCTCAACACAAGAATCGTGCTTCTGCCTTGTCACGCCTCTGCACTCTTCTGGCTCTTAAACTCAGAAACCCTATACCCCATCTTGATCATACATATTCACCTCCTAAACACCTCATAGATTGAACCTAACAATCCTAAGTTCGCTTTGGTACGCACTTTTTCCCCTTTAATTCTCTATTATTCAATATCTCCTCCATCTAATTTAATATTCAATTCTTGTTTATTCTTAGGGAATGCAAGCTCTGCTTGATCTCATCTTTGCACCAGCTTGGTGTGGGTTGTTTGTCAAGGCTGGTGTATTGCTGCTGATTAGAGGCTGAGAATTCGAATTCTAGAACTGATTTGGAACATGAACATAACCTCCTCCATTCTGATTATGATTGCTCTGAAAATTCCTGTCAAAACGATGGTTACAATTCACGGCAATATGACCGGTTTTCCCACAGACTTGACACACTTGCCAATTGCTATCATTCCATCTACCTCGTCCTCTATTTCTTCCTTTGTTACCAGCTCGTCCTTTGTTAACATTAAAAATGCCACTTTGATTTCTTTTATCATTTTGATTATATCCAGCCACAAAATTAGCACTCGCATTAGTTGATCACTAGCACTTAGTTGAACTATCCTTTGCTCATAATTTAGAAGCAAGCATTGTATTTCTTGAGATGATGTTGAGTTTCTTTGTGAAGTAATGACAGTGACAAAGGAATCGTATCCATGACCAACACCGTTTAGAATACTCAAAATGAGATCATTGTCACTAGTTTAAAAATTAAAATTAAATAGTTTAATACTATTTCATATAAAAAATTCAATCGTAACATTTGAATGTGTTTAGATAAAAATGGAACAACTTCTAGATGTTCAAGGTTATGAAGTTTCTCATCAGTAAATCAACCTCTTCGTATCTCTTAGTGAATTGGTCTCTGAAACGCATATAAACAATGACTAATTAACATCTATTGATTTTGAGAGTTGTGTTTCAGACATCAATCGTCGAAGCATTCCAGTAATTGAGCACACAAATCATACAAGTAAAGTTGTTAAAGTAGAGTTCCAATTAAACTGACACGTTTAAGAATAATAAACACATATTTTTAAATAAAAATAAATAAATACATATTGATCTATAGAAGAAAAGTTTTTTTTAAAAAAAAAATAAAAAATAAAAAAAAATTGAAACATAATACAACCATGAATACTGGCAGGACTACCACTTTTTGCATCATTGATCCTTTCACCTTTTCTTCATCTCTACGTCCATCAATCAATCATCCTCAGCTTGCATTCCTTGAAAGTTGTATCATTCCAAATGCCTTAATCGATGTGTTTAAACTTGGTGGTTTGTATCCTCTTCATGAATACCAAATAACCTGGGCCTATAATAGGAAAAATGAAAAGTATCACACACTCATATCAATGATAGCATATCACGATTTATATATATATACAACATTACCGAACCAACACCTCACTTAACATTAGGAATTTCATAACTTAGTGAATTCTTAATGTTTGAAGTTTGCTAAGTACTAAAGTTCAAAAATGATGGATCCTACAGATAACAAAATTCATGTTAAGTTCACAAAGCTTGCATTAAAGATATACAATCTATAAGTTTAACTAACAGAATCTAGAAGTTCACAAAGCTTGAACTAACAGAATCTAGAAGTTCAAAAATGATAACAGAATCTAGAAGTTTTTAAATATCTACATGTTAACATAGTTTGCTATTAACGTTAAATAAATATAGTTATATGAATTTTAATACAATAATGAAACTGCTTCATTAATCTATAATACCCAATGATATTCAAAATCATCTAGTTAATCTATAAATTAATTGATAGCTCAAAAAAGAGAAAGCTAGCTTAGCTTTAATATTTTTACCTTTGAAGAAGGGGCATCACCGAATTGAATAATCTTGGAGCAGCTGATGGGTCTGATGTAAAATCTTTGTGAGTCAAGTTGAAAATAACTGTGACGAGAAACCAGACATGAGTAAGGAATTCTCCACCACTTTTCAAGTGTTGAGCATGCTGGATTCCTCTACATTTGATGGCTGCATATGGCAGCATTTCTAACCAAGTCCAGCTGATTATCTTCCACCTCTCTTCCAATTCCTGTCATATAATTTTGATGAAAATATTATAATAAAAACCATGGTTCGATCATAATTTGATCAAAAGAATATGTACATACTTGTTCACTTAATTTTCTCAACAACCCGGGTAATATATTCTTGAGGAATGTTTTGATATCGTTATCGTTATCGTTGTCGTCTTCAGAAACCAAAAGTCGTTGATCTAAATATGTTACTGAACGAGTAAGCAATGCTTTGAAACGTTGGCATGCTTCAATTTTGCTTGTGAATTTTAGAGAGCTTGCAGCCCGTAAAATTGACGAAAGTGTAACCTGATTCATGCTTCCCTCTGATATCATGTCAGGATGTTGTACCAACAGGTAGAACATATATCTTGAAATTTGACAGATCAATCCACAATTTAATTCAAAATCATGCCCATGTCGCTTTATATCCTCTCCATCCAACTCATACCTTATATCTGTAGCGACATGCCAAGCCAGAATGCTTTTCTCAAGCTCTTCAGTGAAGTCCGGACCCATGCAGTCCACATGGATGCTATTTGTTGGGCCAGTTTGACCTCTATCTTTCTTATGGAGATACAAGTAAACGAGATTTTTCAAGTTGTTGGGGATTTCCATGTCAGCTGCATACCATTGCTTTTCTAGCCTTTTATCAAGGCGTAAGTGCTTCAGGATATTCGGGCAAGGCAGGGGTTTTTCTTTGATAATGAAGCTTAGCAGACTGAATTGAGACATGTTATTTGACCACCTCTTCTGTGTTAGAAAAGATTCAAGGGCTTTCTTGGTGGACAATTTTCCATGATTGATCAACCAAACAACAAACCAATCGGAGGAGAGTATTAATACAGCCGAATATAATTCAAGAATAATAGCTCCTACTAACAACATGTATGTTACGGTAACATCAGTATTTGAAAACTTGTGTTTGTCATGAATAACAACAACAGGGAAGAACACCAAAACAGAAGAGGTAAGAAAAAAAGTGACCACTCGCAGGCCTAATCCCCAACTAGTATAGAGAAGAGGTGCTTTGGTGTAAAGATTATCGTACATGAATCCAAGTGCCGCTTCAATTATTTTGAATAAACCTTGCACAGCTGTTGTCCCTTCAATCATTGATGCTCCAGATCCACCTCTAACTGTCCATGGTACTTTAACATTCAGAAAGAGAGGCCTAGCATATATACGCACTAAATGATATGCAACCAATAATGTATATTCATCAACCAATAATGTATGTCCATCAACATCAGAATAGTTGAAAACGAATGTAGGGAGAAGAGAATAGTGTATTCCATCATTGGCTATCGACTCTCTAATTGTCTCGATGCTTGCTTTCCTGAGCACCCAAGTTCTTTCTCCATACTTGATGAGGCCTACAACAAACATTAAGAGATATAGAATTGAAAGATTGTAGCCAGTCCAAGCCATGATAAAGACGTAAATTGCCATTCCCGTTTGGACAGCGAGTCCAAGAAAGTGCCGTAACCATAGCTCATTGTCCTCCAAGGCATACGCGGTTATGCTGTCAGGACCTCCCAAGTGCAACAGAAGAAATGGTGCCCAAAATGCAGTTAATGCAGTGTTTGCATCCATAGATCCACCCTCCTCGTCATAAATATATGAGACATTATTCGTGATTATACCGAGAGCAAATGTTGCAATGACATCTGCAGACAAGTAGACACACCATACAACAATACTAATCCAAAGTTTATGATTGTGCTTTCTACGATTACCGAGCGTGATTAGTACTATTTGAAGAGTGAGGCTAAGTAGAACCGACACTCGCAGATTCCATCCATTCCATAGTTTCCTCATACTCGAAGAAAATAACTCCATCTCGTTTTCCTCTTCTTTTGAACTGATCAAATTAACAATTAAAAATGGGTTTTAATTCTTATACATATTAAACAAACAAGAAAGCTCTAGTTATTATATTCATAAAACTATATATAACAATTGATCAAGTAATATAAGTACGAAAATTATCAGGTACTCTCGCAGCTATTAATAAAAAAGATTATAATTAATATTATTTACATAGCATCATACATTCATACCTTCTTTTCTTTTTTTGCACCAAGCAGTTGAAGAACTCAGTTACTGGTATCTTTCATGAGATAGAAGTCATGAAATCTTCAATTTATAAGCATCTGCTTCTGCTTTATGCTACTATCCTTCTTTAATAAAGAAGAGTAAAGTGTTCACTTACGGTAAGTAACACTATGAAAAACATTCCATTTTTTATATGCACAAGCAACCTTGTTGTTCGTGGACGTGTTTTGGCTTGATACTAGGTTCTTTTCGTGTCTAAGCAAATCAAGAATATTGTACCATTTGCTTTTGCAAAACACATTGACTTAAGAATTTCTTGCATGCTTCAACCAAGAGCAAGAAAATATTCAAATTCCTGCGTTTAGCAATCATATTCTTTTCTTGTTTGAAGCATTTATGAAATTAATTAACTTCGTTTCGCAAATTGTTTTCTTAATACACTTGTTAATTAGTGCATGGTCTAGCCTAACCAGTTTGGTTTAGTTATGATGGAAAAAACAAGATATAAATTTGAACATTTTAAACTACAAGTTGCGATATGCAAACTTCACATGTTATAGAACTCGCATTGAAAATACTTTTGTAGATATGATTCTACAAATGTAACATAAATTTAACAATTAACTTCATAAACTTGATATGGATATGAATCATTTTGTATCATAATTTTAACAATTTACTTCATAAACTTAATAAGGATATAGATCCTCAGCATCTATCTACAAGAAGATACAAATTATCGATCACTTAATAAGTTCGTTTTAACTGTGAATTTCTCAGTATATACCTATATATCTGCCTTGGTGGTTTCTCTCAGACCATTTTCCAAGAAGCTAAGGAGCAAATCCTTAAAACGTTGGCATGCTTCAGTTTTGCTTCAATAAAATTGACTTCCAACTATTCTAAAATAATCTTAAAAAAAAAAAAAAAAAAAAAAAATCTATCCTAAGATCAAATATTCTTTCCTGAAATTTGAAGTAATATTGGATGATTTATGTCAGGCATTTGAGTCTCTTTGGTTTTCGTTGAATAAGATCCATGGTTTGGAGTAAACCTGCCCAACAGATTCAGGGAAAAAAGAGTGCAACAATTTTGTTTGTTTGTTTGTTTGTTTTGTTTTTCCAAAACATATGGCATCTGTTTTTAAAAAAGAAAAAGAGTGCAGAATTTGCTTTCCCTCTGTTTTAACATATTGAGATGTTCTTGCCTGAAAGATCAAGTAATATAGAATGCTTTCTGTGTCAGGCATTATCAAGTTATGCTAAACTTTTAAATGCGCATGCAAGAATAATAATCATCTATATCCATAAAATAGATCCCATCATCTTCTTTTTTTCCAAAAGTAACATCTTGCCATTGATAAAGAGTGAAAATTCTTGAAAACCATATACAAACTGTACTGGATTCTAAAAAAAAATCTCTCAACTTTTCTATTTCACCGAATTCTACAACTTAGAAAAACCGGAGGTCCGGAGTTGATATCAATCACATTGAAGATCCAGAAGATATCAAATAAAAGGCATTAGCATTTGTATACAACTAGTGTCAACAACCAAATGGGTACATATATAATCAAATACCTCAAATCAGAAAATTTACACATATAATGAGTGTCCCAACTTTGAAAATGATCTCAGCGAGAATGTATATAGGTGCATATCACATGAGTGATCCAAAAGTCATCAACAATTTGCCGATATGCCTTATGCTCTTTCCCATGTTTTCGACAGTATACAAACCTTGATAGTATCAGGCAATCCAGATATCCTAACCAGCGCAGCGCATCAACTGATCTATTTTCCATAAATTTACGGCAATCTGGAACCACAACAAACTATCGTACACAAATATATGTAAAACAAACTTGATTAACAAAGTCAGAGAACAGACCAAGCTTGGAATATCAATCCGTTGAGAATTAGAAGAAAATACCTTGTAAACCGAATTTGTACATTCAATGAAAAATAAAAACCAGAGAAGCAAAATATGTTGTCAAGTCAAAACACAGTGAATTTCTCTGTTTCCTCTGTTTTCTCATCTTATGCTCCACAGAGAAATTTTTTGTTATTATAGTAAAATTATAAGGTGTAGTTAATAGAGAGAACCAATTAATTGCTTTCAAAATTTTCCGATTTTTTCATATACTATACAATTGAGAACCAAGTTAGACCTTTTAAATCTGTTCTAACTCAAAAATAGGTTTGAATAAAACTCTTTCTGAGAGAGAAAAAAATAGTCCAAAAAAAAGCTCAAACAATACTAGGCCTAGGCCCATCATGTCTAGGGGCCCCAAATATATGATGTGAGTTTTTGTTATGGGTTAAGTTGTAAAAAAAAAAAAAAATCCAAAAAAAAGCTCAGACAATACCAAATTTTGCATTTGTTTGAAACAATATCACTTGTCTGATCTTTGTTTTTCCAATCGATTGTTTATAATAAGCTATTAGTGGCATCTCAAGGGACTGTCAGAGTATTTTGCCCTATTTTTTATTTGTGAATAAAAGCTATTTTTGATTATTATTATTATTATTTTCAAATCACCATTTTTTGGAATTCCCACAAAATTAAATATATTTAGATATTAGTGCATAGACAAATAATTTATGGTTTGTTTTTTATATATACAAGTTGGTGACAACTCGAACCGAAACGATAACAGACCGAATGAATGCTCTTAACACTAAGAGGATATAAATAATTTATGGTTTGTGATAATAAAAAAAATCTAAGGCACATAATTTCATTAAACTTATATTTATAAAACAATTGGTAATTTATGGCATGCCTTGGTGGTAAAAAAGAATATTTAAAAAAATAGATAATTTGAAAAAGAAAATTATAAAAAGTATTTTTAAGTCAGCAGATGTAGAGGAATTTCGGTATCATACTATTATGTATTCATGTTCAATTTCATTTGAAGAAAACCGAAAATATTCGGTTCCGATTAGGTTTTGATTTTCGAAACCCGAATCCGAATCCGAACCGAAACCCATAATATATATATATAAGTATTACACGATTATAATAGGTTTTGATTTTTGAAACAATATTCGGGATCCCACCCCTGATAATTCCTAAAGGTATATAAGTATCAAAATCCAATCATTTTTTTTGCATCCATGAATTCCACAAAGAACTTGAAGCCAGCCAATTCATTCATTCTATACCATCCTGATTACACAATTAAACACCCAAAGCATGTATTTCATCATATATTAAGAAAAACTGGAGTTAATAATATAATATAAAGATCTACAAGTTATCACATTTAACGGCATCAGCATCCATATGCAAATCATAAATTGTAAATCACAACCCAGTTCAGCAAATTAACAGATATAATAAGTTCTCCCAAGTTTGAATATGATCACAGTGACCATATCTATAACTGCATTTTACATATGAATGGCCCAATTCTAGCCTTTTAACCTCTGGCCTTGAGCTCAGCAAGGCGCCTTGACAAATCATCCTCGTCAACTTTCTCGGGTTGCTTGGTCGGAATAGCATATGCAGCTGGCTGCGGGAGCCCAACTGAAACCTCCAGCCCATAATCATCAGCCACTTGCTGCATCAAGCTGTTGACCTCTCCTTCCGGCGTGGACAGTGAGGTGGACCCTGCCATAGCGCTCTCCATGAACTCTGCCTGCACCTCCATGTTCACAAACTGCTTCTCAAACTGATCCATAGTCTCTGACATCTTCTGCAAATTACCTGAAACAAGCAATTGATTCAAAATGTTAATCACCTCACATACAAATCCATAGTTATTATAGGTATGCACCAACCATTCAATGAACCCAATATGCACTGCACTTCTATACGCTAACAATGCACTTCCTACATTATCACAAGACAATAAAAATGTAGACCTGTCAAAGAGTTCAAAGATTTGTGTTTCCACAAATGCCCCACAAATGCATTTATATACCGTATCGACTGTATTACATTCAACAACAATCTTCAAATGCATATATACTATACAAACCCTGAACCCCCAATATATTGCAATCAAAACCATTAAAACTATTTCCCAAACAAATGCAGATTACTAAAATTGTTAATAAAGCCAAACTTCTGTAAACACTTGATCCCATGCTACTTGTACAAAATTCCTACATCGTAACGGAACTAATCCCTACACCTGATCACCTTTGTATGAATTTCTTTCTAAAAAAAAATGGATTTAGTTCACTTAATTTGAACAAATCCTCTCCATTATCGGAACATATATATATATATATATATGATCATCATCGCAAAACCCCAAAAGCAGAACCAAATCCAAAAAAAAAAAAAAACTAGCTCTACCCTGAATTTAACAATTTATCAATTTTGTAACCCTAGACTTTCCTTCACAACCTCATCCAGAAACCCCAAATGAACTAAAGTAATGAGTTTCTAAAAAATAGAGAGTAAAGTAATATGGTAAAGATACTTATAAAGGTGAAAAATTGCCAAAAAAGTGGGACTAATTACCTGAAATTCCGCCTACAAAATATTATGGAAAAGTTTGAGAACGATATCAAGCATATTGAGAATTGTCTGAGAACGATATCAAACATCTGAAAGAATTGTCTGAAAATGACATGGAGCATCTGCAAGAATTGTCTGACAATGATATCAAGAATCTACAAGAATTGTTTAAGAATGATATCAAACATCCGGAAACAATTCATTCTCTAGAAGTAAGTTTGAAGTTTACTTATTTATTTATTTATTATTATTTATTATTATTATTATTATTATTATTATTTTAATAATGTTATCAAGTTGTCATTGTGTTGAAATAACTCTGTTTTTTTTTTTTCTTTTCTTTTCTTTTCCACCATGAAATAAGAGGAAGAAAAAAACTTTAAAAATAAATAAAAAATAAAAAGACGAAAAAATAAATTGTTCAATGGAGGTGAGAGAGACTATACAGAAATAGAGAGATCAGAGATGATGTGTATTAAGTTTGAAAAGATGCCGATATTGACACTCATAAATATGATAAGTGTGATGGCCAAAATGGTCTTTGGGCCCAATACTTAAGGCCCATACCATTTCGTGTTAAAACTGGTCCATGCCCACGTATAACAGGTCAACGAAAGGCTTATATCAGTAAGACTTGGCCGTTTAAAACCGAGTCAAACTTCAGTTGCAGAAGGTGGGCAACATTTGATTCGGAAGTGGAGGAAATCTCTCCAAGAATCTCTCCTACAATCAAACTCTGATTAGGTAAACATTAGGAAGATAGGGGACTTATAAGTAGACCCTTGGGAGCCACGGAAAAGCTCTCTGAAAATCACCATTAAGAGAAAAGCTTATTAGCATCTTGAAACTCTTATCACCGAAACCTGATTTCGAATTCTATCATGATCCACGCATAACAAATGCTCAGCCCAAGCGCACTTAAGGCTAAGAATTCATCCCCCATTTTTCATTGTTCTTTGTCATCGTTTTTTATGTTTATTTCCATCTTTTCACAGGTTCTTTGGAGAAGACAACACTCTCCATTCGACGGGCTTGATCCAATTGCCTTGGGCCTGACACAAATTCGACCCGATCCACATTAACCATAAGTCAACCCCTTACAGTTTGGCACCCACCGTGGGGCTTATTGCAACTTTACAAACAAGCCAGTCGAATCAATTAAACTTCTCAATATGTATGGAGATGGAAACGCACCAATCGTCGAGGAGTAGATTGTCACTTTGACTACCCAAATGGTTCAAATGCTGAAAGTTGAGGGAGCTCGAAGCAGAAAACATTGCAATCCGAACGACAAATGGCAAGCTACGAGCCCTAATCGATGAAGTACCCAACAACGTGGCCAATCCCAACTCTAGACGGTGAACAAGAAGTCGATAGGACAGCTCCGGTCGCACCCACAGATCCCATGAGACCAGACATGAACCGTAACGTCAAACAGAATCAACGAACGACCCAGACAATTCGGGTCGAGATCGATCTTAACTAGGTGGGGCACTTAAACAAAATAACAATTATATATATATATAATACTAAAAAATTGAGATCATATTAAAATGAGTTTTTTTTTTTAAATAAAAAACAAAATTGATTATATATATATAAAGAAAAATCAATGATATAGCGAAGTTTAGAGTATAAAACAAACCAAATAAAACACTTGTTCAGAATGAAGTAAATAATCTTATATTTAAAAAGAAATAAAAACAATAAACATAGTATTAATAAATAAATAATAACAAGAAAAACAACATAAATTACAATCTAATTTTATAATAAGAAATTTTGTTTTGTATTTAATTATAATGAATTTAGTTTAAATTTATGCAAAATAATTGATTAATAAATATTACTAGTCATGTTTTTGAATTTTTTAATCTTCTAATTATTGGTAAATTATTGATTTATTAATTCTAAATAAATTGAAGATACAAAAATTTACAAAAAAAATACTAAGGATAAAATAAAATGAATCACAATAATAGATGAACTATTTAATACAATAAATTAAAATTTGAGATTTTCTGGTTTATTGATGTGATGTGTTATATATGTCAAACTAAAATTATTATAAATAATAAAAGTTCAAAATAATAATAGATTATTTAATATATAAAAAAATGAATTAAGTAACCATAAATCGTGGGTAGCTAAGATGTTGATAATGACGGAAAAGAGAACATGAATTAATTTTTATTTTAAAAGAAAATTTTAATTTGATAAAAGAATTAGAAAAGATGAATAGATGATAAAATAAAAAAGATATAAAAAATTATTAAAATCAAGCAAAATGTAATTGTTAGGATTTGAATCATCATCAATACGAATAGGAAGTACCCTACCCACTGTCCTATTAGATTAACTTGTGTAATTTGAGTTAAATATCATATATTTTTTTGAAAAGGCAATATATAACAAACTGACCAGAGGCCAACCAGAAACAGAACAAAAGGGGGGGGGGGGGGGGGATGCGAGCAAACAGCCCCACCGGCCCCCAGAAACCCACAAGGAACACAGCAAAAGAAAAACATACAGGACACAACCAAACAGCAGCAAAAACCCAAGACAACAGCGAGAGAGCACAAACGCACCCAGCAACAACACCAGACCCAAAAAACGCTCACCAAAACAAACACCAGCCCCACAAAAAACAAAAGAAACGAACAGGTCAAATATCTCCCCAAACCACAAAGTCCCCATCAGAATTCGAACCCATCTTTGCCAAACTATCAGCGAAAGAATTGTAAATTCTTGAGTCGAACACCACCTTTATATGACCATTAGATTTCAGATTATCCCGAATGTCAACAATGACCCTCCACTGAGCAACGTTACCAAACTCATCATCATTGACCCATGACACAGCCACTTTTGAGTCACTCACAATCAAAATATCATGGTCATCAAAATTCGAACAATCCGTAATCAGCTCCACAGCTTTCTTAATGGCAAATAACTTAGCAGTGTTCGAGTCCAGAATCCCCAAATAGTAGGAAAAAAGACATAGAACTTTTCCGTTAGCGTCTCTCAGAACGCCTCCAATGCCCGACGGACCAGGTTTGAAATATCATATATATATATATAGTATATAAACATAATAATTTTTTTTTATAAAAAAATTGAGGTGGAAGCTGTGACTAATTAACATCCATGGTTCGGGTCGACAACCGTTATATTTTTATCATTCAATACTTTACGAAGATCGGAGGGAAGATATCTGTCAAGCTCATTAAATATGAAAATAATGAAAATACAGAATGTAGGGCTGACAGTTTGATATACAAAGTATGGACAGTAATTGTTGTATTGTGTTTTGTTCCATATGTTTTTTGTGTGGAAAATATCACTTAAGCTGCTTGCTTCATATTCAGAGCCGTTCCTGACTTATCTGAGGCCCGGGGCGAAAATGTAAAAAATAGGCCCCATGTGAGTGTTCAAGTAATCGGAATAATAGGCCGATTAATTGCCAAAAATATGCTAGGCGGCTTTCTGACGTATCGAAAAGCCAAAAATCGGGTGCTAGAACTTATCTTCGAAACCCAAAGCAAAAATGAACGAAGAAGATGAAGAAAGATGGAGATAGAGAGTTTGTGCGTTTCTATAATCGGGCTCTGGTGGTAGGATTTATAATTGTTTTTGAAGATTGAGTAGAATATAGGTTTCTATAAGAGTAGTCGAAAACCAACACCCAACACCAACCATTAGAGAGAGATGAGAGAGTGAAGAAACAGAGGAGAGAACGGTGAGAATGAGAGATAATTATTTTTATTTTTTTTTCGTGTGTGGTATGTGCATGAATGAAGCATGAACATGTATAGATGCAGTGCTAGATTCCATATATAATAACTGGGTAGATAAATTCAATAGATAATTCAACATATTTAAACTTCATGATCCCAGCTGGACCACTTTTGAATCCATAAAGCTTGCTTCCTTTTGTGCATTCTTGCAAATAAAAATGAAGAAGCCGTGGAGTATAGAAGGCGTGCGTGAGGAAGTGGTGCAAATAAATAAGGGTAATTTGGAAAAGAATCAATTAAATTTTATGATTTTTGAAAGTAGGGCATTATTAGATCATTGTGTGGATGCCAATAGCATCACTCTAAATGAAAATAGAAAGTCACATGTGGCCGTGTGTGGCTCAATCTAATGATGGTGCTTAGATGTATTCCACCAAATCCAATGATCCAAGAGCCTAACAAAACGAATTGGGCTTCAAACAATTGGTCCATTTGTTATTTTTTTTTTATATTATTATTGTTTGGGTTTTTTAAAAATAATAAATATTTGGGGCCCTTTTATCTAAACCAAAGCCATTCCATTGAACACTAAAAAAAAAACAAAAAAACAAAAAAAACAAAAAAAAAAAAACAAAATGTGCCCTTTTTGGGCCTTTTTTTTTTCTGGGCCCTGGGCAGGCGCCCCTGGTGCCCTGCCTCAGGGCAATCATATTGCAGGTGTTTGGCCTTTATCTTATGCAGTCATATATCGGAATATAATATTCAATTCTTGTTTATTCTTAGGGAATGCAAGCTCTGCTTGATCTCATCTTTGCACTAGAGGGATCTATATCACAAACAGCTAAATTATTGGGGTAAAACAACCATCTCTCTCCCTCTCTCTCTTTTTCATTGTTTCCCACTCATATGGTCATTTTAAATTAAATGTGGCAGGTTAAGCACCGGAGCACTATCACGGTTGATATTATCTGATGATTCTCTACGAATGGCAGTGAATGAGTTGAGAACTTCTAAGGTAAGCCGGTTATTAGCTGTTATAAGAGCTCCTACAATGGCTAATAGTTTTCTGCTATAATAAATATAAGTGTTTGATTAAAAAGCAGAAAAAGAAAATTAATTTCTTGGCTTGGCCTATATGGATTATGGGACTGTTAGTTTTTGGTTTTCAAGCAAATGGCGCCCATCTACACCATCATTATTGATGGGAAACTGAGAAGTCTTAATGGTTTGCATTTGGCTAAAAAGTATTGTTTAGAGGAAAGAAAAATGCTTTATAATTTTTGCCAGGCAATATGCTTAGCACATTTGTCATTTGAAGTGTTATTTTTACTGATATGCAAATTCATTTTCAGCTTTGAAAGCAAATTCCAATAATCACATGATGAGCTGAAAGTGCTATTTTTGAAAAAGAAAAAGGATTACATCACTTATTTCTTAACTCCTTCGATTGAGTATTGCAATTCAAATCCAATCCTTGGTAGTCTTGTCCTTTATAACACACAAATTGCAATTAAATTCAGCATAAGCATTGTTATCATGAGTAAATTTTGATATGCTTAGCAAATTTTTTACAATAGAAGAAACACAAAGCATACGTTCTAATTTCAATGATCTTGCAGCTGAATTAGGAGAAGAAATAAGAGTGTTACCAATGTGAGAAATTTGGAGCTGCTGGCTATTACCTACAGCGAGCTTGTTAGCTTCTTGGTAGTCTAAATATGAGGAGAAATTTGATAGGTCTAATGTAACATGATTGGTAGCTCCGCTATCAGCATACCAAGCTGGATCATTTCAGGAGTTGCATAGTAGGTAGTAGATTGGTGGTAGTTAGCTTGGTGTATTGCTGCTGATTAGAGGCTGAGAATTCGAATTCTAGAACTGATTTGGAACATGAACATAACCTCCTCCATTCTGATTATGATTGCTCTGAAAATTCTTGTCAAAACGATGGTAACAATTCATGGCAATATGACCGGTTTTCCCACAAACTTGACACACTTGCCAATTGCTATTATTCCATCTACCTCGTCCTCTATTTCTTCCTTTGTTACCAGCTCGTCCTTTGTTAACATTAAAAATTCCTCTTTGGTTTCTTTTATCATTTTGATTATATCCAGCCACAAAATTAGCACTCGCATTAGACATATCAAGCTGATCACTAGCACTTAGTTGAACTATCCTTTGCTCATGATTTAGAAGCAAATATTGTGATTCTTGAAATGATGTTGAGTTCTTTGTGAAGTAATGACAGTGACAACGGAATCGTATAAATGACCAACACCGTTTAGAATACTCAAAAAGAGATCATTGTCACTAACAACTTGACCAATAGCCTTTAGACTATCACCAATTGTTTTAACTTTGAGAACAAAATCAGTAATTGTACTAGATCCTTTCTTAGCATTTTGTAATTGATGTTTGAGCTGAAGAACTTTGGCTAATAATTGTTGTGAAAATAACCGTTTAAGAGTGTGCCAAACATCATAAGAACTCATGCAATCTATAACTTGTCCTCAGTGTTGTAGAAAGCGCTAGGCGCTAGTCGGGCGGCGACCCTTGGCCTAGTGCGTAGCCCGCCTAGTCGGGGACTAGAAGGTTGGCTGTAAGTCGACCAACGGCAGGTCGGTGGTCGGTCAGAATCTTTTTAATATATTTTTTTTATTGTAATTGAATAAATGTTCATATTATTTCATATATTGAACCTCAAATTGAAAATAAAATTCTAAAAAACTCAATATTGAGAATCAAAATCCATAAACAACTAAACAAAATCTAACAACCCCAATAAAATTCTAAAAAGTCGATAAATAAAAAAGTCAACCTAGCCGATCAACGACAACTAGTCATTGACTTTGACCAATTAGGCCAACTAGGCAGTAAACCACTTAGTTGGGGCAGCGGACCACCGACTAGGGACTAGGCAGTGCCTAGTTGGCCCTAGTCGGGGACTTTTGCAACACTGCTTGTCCTATGACACTGACTAATTGACGAGAATAGCCAACTCAGTAGTAGTTGATCAAACCTTTGCCAAGCAACATAATCTTTATTCATGATTAGTTGATTACCTCCACCACCAGAAGTTTGTACTTCAATATATTTAGACGGAATAGATTTTGGATTTAAGATGAAATCGAAGTACCTGAGCTTTCCATTGAATGTAGTTGTCATTGTCAAGTTTGACTTGAAGATTGAAATGCATAGGCTTGCAGTTCCATCTTCTTCGTGCTCTATTTGTGAACAGAGAAAAGAAGCCATGGATATGGACGATTGGTCCTTTACAAGCTCTGATACCATATAAACGAATGTGTTTGATAGAGAACATCAAGTGTTCGATGAAAAGCCTCTTACAGAAATAAATGAAAACAATACTGGTAAAGTGAAACAGAGCAATAAGAGAAAAGATGAAGAGTTGTAACAGTTTGAATAATTAGCAAAAATTATCCACTATTAGTTGACTAATATAATGAAATATGTTTATTTAAGTGATTTTTTCTCTATTTGAACTAAATAATAATGAAAAATAAAATAAAAATGAGAGTTTTTTTGACAATCCAATTTTTTCTTTTTACATTTCTTTTCTAAAAATACATCATTCTCAAAATTTAAATTTTAAAAAGTCCTAAAGACACTTCATTTTGTTACAAGATTATCTTTTTTTATCTTTTTTGAATTAAATTATTAAAAAAAAGAAATTATCTCTCATAAATCATTAAATTAATTATTACATATTAAATACTCTCCTAAATTTTTAATTATCATATTAAACTCTCTTCTCCAATACATATCTCTAATTTTCTATCTCCATTCTTTCTTAAGAAAGACTAACAGTTAGGGAAAAATAAACTTACTAATAAGCTTGATTTTTTGGAACCATATGAATGTATATATTAAAAAAAAAAAAAAATTAAAAAAGTTAAAAAAAAAAGGAAAAATCAAAATATGAAAAATGATTTTTGTTACTCTTGTAGGTATGTGATTGTCTAGAAAACTTTAATTCTTTCATTTAGAGGTGTGCAAAAAACCGCCAAACCGAACCAAACTGACCCATAAATTTTGGGTTGGTTCGAATACAAATATAAAAAATAGGTGGTTCGAGTTGTCTTTTGGATAAACCGATTAAAGGTGGTTTAGTTTGAGTTGAATGAAATAATTCATCAACCCAAACCAAACCACGTATTTTAGAAAGTAAAACTAAAATATAAAATTCACCTACGTTTTCTATTCAGTCTAGGTTTTATAGCTTTTACCTATTACTTTAAGCTTTTATGGTCTATTTATTTGTTTTGATACAATTCTTCTGATTGATGAATGTATTAGGGTTTCAGAAGCATAGATACTGTCAAACATGCCTTTAATCAGGGTATATATATAATTAATATTTTATGCTATGATTTTTTATTTAAATATTTTTTATAATATAATACCAAAAAGAAAAAGATTTTTGAGTTCAAATCTAAACCAATCCAAACTAACCTGGGTTGGTTTGGATTGGTTTGAATCAGTTTGAAAAATCACATTGGTTTGGTTTGAGTTGAAATATAGCCAAACCGATCCATTTGATTTGGTTTGACATTGAGCTTCAGCTCAAACCAAACCGAAAACGCACACCCCTACTTTTATTAGTCTTAGAAATTTTGAGTTTAATTAAATCTAGTTGAAACAATTCAATTTTTCAAATATATTTATTTTATTTTTTTTTGAAAATTGACTTTTTAATATATATATATATTCTGTTAGTAAAAAACTAAAATATTCATAAGTTTTTTTTTTCTTTAACTATTAATTAGAGATTGATCGAGAAAGTATGGAAATATGATTTTATTTTTTTAAATGGAGAGAGATTAATTAGGAGAGAGTGTTTAAAATGGTAATAACATATTTAGGAGAGAGAGTTTAATACATAATATTTAATCTAATGATTTAGGAGAGAGAATTTTTTTTTTTTTTTTGAAAAGGGAAATTTATTAACCAACAAAACGGCATTACAGCAAAACGGGGGTATCCCCTAAAACAAACGGAGCCACACAAGGGGGCACCTCCTCCATCCAAAAATTATCACAACCTAAAGAAATACCAAGCTTGGCAAGGCAATGCGCCTTTAATTAGATTGGAATGTCTTCAAATTTTTTTGTCTTATTTAGTAATTTTAATTTAGGTTAAAATTGTCATTAATAAAAAAATTTAAATTGGAGTGTGAATAGATAATTTGTGGATTGTAAGAAGAAGCTTTCAATAAAAATATATTAAAAATATGTTAGAAAGTTAAAAAAATAAAAAAAATAAAAAAAACTTTAATATATATATATATAACAAAGCAATAAAATCATTAAAAATTAAAATTAAATAGTTTAATACTATTTCATATAAAAAATCAATCATAACATTTGAATGTGTTTAGATAAAAATGGAACAACTTCTAGATGTTCAAGGTTATGAAGTTTCTCATCAGTAGATCAACCTCTTTGTATCTCTTAGGTAGCGTTTGGTTACCATGGTGGAATAGTAATCGGAATGGTAATAGGAATGGGAATTGAAATGGAAAAGAATCGAAAACTGATTCCTTTGTTTGGTTGGGACTGTAAAACTAATATCTAAATCAATATTATTTTGTTTGGTTAACAACTAAATGAAATGGAATTAACTGTATTTTGACCAAAACACCCCTAATTACAAAACAATTATAATAACATGATATATTATGAATAATAATAATAAAATATGAAAGTATATATAATATATAGAAATTAATGTAATTAATAATAAAATATATATATATATATATATAATTATAATATATAACATGTTATATATATTATAATATATAACATATTATATAAAAAAATATATATATATATATTATAATAAAATAATATATAATATATAATATATATTATATATTTTGGATAATAATAATAAAATATAAAAGTATATATTATAATATATAACATATTATATAAAAATATATATATATTATAATAAAATAATATATAATATATAATATATATTATATATTTTGGATAATAATAATAAAATATAAAAGTATATATTATATATATAATTATATATTATTTAATATAATATAATATACATATAATAATATATATTAATACATATATTATATTATATTTATATAATATATATAAATATAAATATGTATAATATATGTAATAATATAATATATATAATATAATTTTATTATATATATTTATATATCGTTATATATATTATAATAATATAATATATAATACCAATGTATTATATAATATATATTTATGTATCATTAATATAATATATAATGATAATATATTATTTTTGGAAAGGAGGGTATTTTGGAATGTAGTTTGTGCATATGAGGGTATTTATGGAATAAATTTTTTAGGTTGGAATGAAATAGGCATTCCATTTGTTTTTGGATGGAATGCTCATTTCACCAAAATGGTGGAATCGTCATTCCAATAGAGTACCCATTCTATTGGATTTTAACCAACCAAACATTGAGAATGTAATTCATTCCACTCCATTCCATTACAGCTAACCAAACGCCACCTTAGTGAATTGGTCTCTGAAAAGCATATAAACAATGACTAATTAACATCCATTGATTTTGAGAGTTGTGTTTAAGACATCAATCGTCGAAGCATTCCAGTAATTGAGCACACAAATCTTACAAGTTGTTAAAGCATAGTTCCAATTATACTGACACGTTTAAGAAAAATAAATACATATTGATCTATGGAAGAAAAGTTCAAAAATAAAAAATAAAAAACATTTGAAACATAATACAACCATGAATACTGGTAGGACTACCACTTTTTGCATCATCGATCCTTTGATTCCTTTCACCTTTTCTTCATCTATACATCCATCAATCAATCATCCTCAGATTGCATTCCATAAAAGTTGTATCATTCCAAATGCCTTAATTGATGTGTTTAAACTGGGTAGTTTGTATCCTCTTTAGGAATATCAAAAAACTCGTGCCTATAATAGGAAAAATGAGAAGTATCACACACATCAATGATAACATATCACGATTTATATATATATATATATAATTTTTTGTGGTCGTCTTTAAAAAAAAAAAATCAGCATCTTTAGTAATACAACATTACCGAACCAACACCTCACTTAACATTAGGAATTTAATAACTTTAGTGAATTCTTAATGTTTGAAGTTTGCTTAAGTACTAAAGTTAAAAAATGATGGATCCTACAGATAACAAAATTCATGTTAAGTTCACAACACTCACGTTAAAACTATACAATCTATAAGTTAGTTTGCAAAATTGGTATTTAACTACCTTTATAAATTGATATTAAACATGTCAATCAATAGTAAATTTTGATATGCTTAGCAAATTTTTTACAATAGAAGGCACACAAAGCATATGTTCTAATTTCAATGATCTTGCAGCTGAATTAGGAGAAGAAATAAGAGTGTTACCAATGTGAGAAATTTGCAAAATTAGCATTTAACTACCTTTATAAATTGATATTAAACATGTCAATCAATAGTAAAAGTTGCATAATTTAGCATAGTTTGCCATTAACGTTAAATAAATACAATAATGAAACTGCTTCATTAATCTATAATACCCAATGATATTCAAATTCATATAATTAATCTATAATACCTATTGATATTCAAATTCATATAGTTAATCTATAAATTAATTGATAGCTCAAAAAGAGAAAGCTAGCTTAGCTTTAATATTGTTACCTTCTAAGAAGGGGCATCACCGAATTGAATAATATTGGATCATCTGATGGGTCTGATTTAAAATCTTCGTGAGTGAATTCTAGAAAAACTGAGGCCAGAAACCAGACATGAGTAAGAAATTCTCCACCACTTTTCAAGTGTTGAGCATGCTGGATTCCTCTACATTTGATGGCTGCATATGGCAACATTTCTAACCAAGTCCAGCTGATTATCTTCCACCTGTCTTCTAATTCCTGTCATATAATGTTGATGAAAATATTATAATAAAAACCATGGTTCGATCATAATTTGATCAAAAGAATATGTACATACCTGTTCACTTAATTTTCTCAACAACCCGGGTAATATATTCTTGAGGAATTTTTTGATATCGTTATCGTTTTCGCTTTCAAGAACCAAACATCGTTGATCTAAATATGTTTCTGAAACGGTAAGCAATTCATTAAAATGTTGGCATACTCCAATTTTTTGTGTGAATTTTTGAGAGCGTGCAGCCCATAAAATTGACCTAAGTGTAATATGATTCATACTTTCATCTGATATCATGTTAGGATGTAGTGCCATGAGATATAACATATATCTTGAAATGTGACAGATCAATTCACAATGTAATTTGAAAGCAGGCCATTGTAGCTTTATATCCTCTCGATCCAACTCATAACTTATATCTGTAGCGACATGCCAAGCCAAAATGCTTTTCTCAAGCTCTTCAGTGAAGTCCGGACCAACACAGTCCACATGGATGCTCTTTGTTGGGCCATTTCGATCTTTAGATTTCTCTTCGAGATACAACCAGATGAGAGTTTTCAAGTTTTTGGGGATTTCCATGTCAGCTGCATACCATTGCTTTTCTAGCTTTTTATCAAGGTGTAAGTGCTTCAAGATATTCGGGCAAGGCAAGCGTTTTTCTTTGATAATGAAGCTTAGCAGACTGAATTGAAACATGTTATTTGACCACCTCTTCTGTGTTAGAAAAGATTCAAGGGATTTGAGGGTGGAAAACTTTTTATGCAGGAGCAACCAAACAAGAAACCGATCGGAGGAGAGTATTAATAGAGCTGAATATAATTCTAGAATAAGAGCTCCTACTAACAAGATGTATGTTATGGTAACATCAGTATTTGAAAACTTGTGTTTGTCATGAATAACAACAACAGGGAAGAGCACCAAAACAGAAGAGGTAAGAAAAAAAGTGATCACTCGCAGGCCTAATCCCCAACGAGTATAGAGAAGAGGTGCTTTGGTGTAAAGATCATCGTACATGAATCCAAGTGCCGCTTCAATTATTTTGAATCTATTTTCTAAGGTGTTTGATGTGATGATATATGGTATTGATGCACTATATCTAAATAGCAGTGGTACTTTAACGTTCAGAAAGAGAGGCCTAAAATATATACGCACTAAACGATATGCCTCAAATAATGTAAACCTTTCATCACTAACAAAATTGGTTTGATCAAAAAAAAGGTTCATTACATCATCGGCTATTGACTCTCTGATTGTCTCGATGCTTGCTTTCCTAAGCACCCAAGTTCTTTCTCCATACTTGATGAGGCCTGCAACAAACATCAAGAGATATAGAATTGAAAGATTGGAGCCATTCCAAGCCATGATAAAGACGTAAATTGCCATTCCTGTTTGGACAGCGAGTCCAAGAAAGTGTCGTAACCATAGCTCATTGTCCTCCAAGGAATAAGCAGTTATGGTGTCAGGCCCTCCCAAGTGCAACAGAAGAAATGGTGCCCAAAATGCAGTTAATTCTGTGTTTGCATCCATAGATCCACCCTCCTTGTCATAAATATCTGAGACATTATTCGTGATTATACCGAGAGCAAATGTTGCAATGACATCTGCAGATAAGTAGACACACCATACAACAATACTAATCCAAAGTTTATGATTGTGCTTTCTACGATTACCGAGTGTGATAAGTATTATTTGGAGAACCAGGCTAAATAGAACTATCACTCGCAGATTCCATTCCTTCCATAGTTTCCTCGTACTTGAAGAAAATAATTCCATCCTGTTTTCCCTTCTTTTAAACTGATCAGATTAACAATTCAAAAATGAATTTTAATTCTTCCTCATATCATACAGCAAGAAAGCTTAAGTTACTCACAAAACTATAACAATCGATCACAAGTTAATATAAATATGAAAAAAAGGTATGAGATTCCACACCTGATTAGCTCTCAATATAAGTATAAGCCTACTTTAAATTAGAAGAAATAAAATAGTTTTAAAATTAATAATATTTACAAAGAATCATACCTTGTCTCTAGGGGTGGGCGTTGATTGGTTCGGTTCGGTTTTACGTAAAACCGATAAAAAACCGATAAATTCCGGTTTTTGAAAAAGTGAACCGATCCAATCAAATTGACATCTATCAACCGATCAAAAACCAATCGAATTGGACCGGTTCGGTTCGGTTCGGTTTTTTCGGTTTTGGGCTTAATGGGCCAAATTTTTAGACTTGTTCAATTACATATTTTTTTTTCATATATTAGACCTATTGGAGCAAATTTTACTAAAATAAAAAATAAATACAAAATATGATATTCATTACAATTTACAAGTTTAAAAATAACACTTCAATCACCTGCAACATTGGATCTATTAAAATAAAAACAATACTATCCATGTCCACAGCAAGCATATTACAACTATTAATTTAAATAGCATTACAAGCATATTAAAACAACACTGTCCATACACAGCTGATTGATGATAATGCAGTAACTCAATAAGCATATTACAAAGTAAAGAAAGCAACTTTTAAAATGATGCCAGTCTACTCTCTCATAAACTCTTTTAGAATTCATGCCCCACTCATCATTTTTTCTGCAATAACTAGTTCTTAGAAAGATAATCAAGAATCCAATAAAGTCAATAGCAAATTAGCAAGCAAAAGCACATATTATAGCCACTAAACGGAAATCTAATCTTCCACAGAAACACCAAGCTTTAATATTTTGATTTTTGAAGATCAGCTTTTATGTTGATGACTTACTTGTCAAATAGAAGGCAGCTGCATATAAACTGATAAGCAGCTCCTCTTAAGCCATGCTCCAATCTAGTCACCAGTTGTGAAACTAGCTATCATTCTACTAACAAGAACACTAATATTTCCTTAGGAACATGATTTGACATGAGTACTAAAATTTCCAATTCATCCGTGTACTGTGTATGTGTACTATACACTTTTTTTTATATGAACTTTTAAAAATAATACTAATTTAATGAGTTCATCAGTTCAATCAAAATCAAAATCAAGCAAAATCAAGCAAAAGCAAGCAAAATCAAGCAAGGAGTTCATCATTTCAGTATTCCATTTTAGGGCAATGAACCAAAATCAAGCAAAAAAACACAAACCACACAGGCACACAGCAAAACACAAACCGAGACCAGAGAAGGAGCAAAAACAGAGGCCCCAAAACTCAGAAAAGGAGCAAAAACATACCTGAACTTGAAGGACCAAAGGACGACAACTCGACAAGCAGCAAATCGGCGACGACGAGCAGCGACTCAGCGACGACGACGACCGGCAGATGACAGATCGACGACGAGGGTTAGGCGACGAAAGTGTTTCCAGCTTCAAGTTGTCTCTGTTGCAACTGCAACTGTAGCAGGTATCAGCAGGCAGTAGTTGAAAAACTCAGTTGTGTATATTTCATGAGATAAAAAGGACCAGATCTTTCATTTCAAATTGAACGGCCTTAGGCAACTGTCTTCCTTTAATATAGAAAAAGAGTGAAGTCTAACACTTTTTATTGGTCCATCTTCCTTTAATAAAGAAAATGAGTAAAGACTAAAGAATACATTTTTTATAAGCCATGGGCCATGATGGTTCTCTGACTTATCCATAAAGACTATGAATAGAAAGAAAAGACATATCAATAATTCTATACCTAAAGAATCACGACAAATTTAATTCATTGATTGCATCCATAGATAGGCCCTCCTCGTCATAAATGTCTGAGACATTATTCGTGATTATACTGAGAGCAAATGTTGCAATGACATATGCAATTAAATAGACACACCATACAACAGTATTAATCCAAAGTGTATGATTGTGCTTTCTACGATTACCGAGCATGATTAGTATTATTTAGAGAGTGAGGCTAAGTAGAACCGTCACTTGTTGATTCCATTCCTTCCATAGTTTCCTCGTACTTAAAGAAGATAACTCCATCATGTTTTTCTCTTCTTTTGAACCGATCAAATTAACAATTAAAAATGAGTTTTAATTCTTATACATATTAAACAAACAAGAAAGCTCTAGTTATTCATAAAACTATATATAACGATTGATCAGGTAATATAAGTAGAAAAAATTATCAGGTACTCTCGCAGCTATTAATAAAAAAGTTTATAATTAATATTATTTACATAGCATCATACATTCATACCTTCTTTTTTTTTTTTTTTTTTTGCACCAAGCAGTTGAAGAACTCAGTTACTGGTATCTTTCATGATGTAAGAAGTCATGAAATCTTCAATTTATAAGTAGCTATACATCAAATTTCACAAGCTTCTGCTTTATGCAACTATCCTTCTTTAATAAAGAAGAGTAAAGACGATGATTAATCATCTATGCAATAGTTTGTTTATGAGAGAAAACCATAACTAACAAAAAAAATCCACTTTTAAAGGAATAGGAAAAATGTGCGTGTGGGGTTGAGTAGTTATACGCGCCTGCGTGTGGTTTCCCCGATTGTCTTTTCTTGAAATTTTTTCTTCACGCGCCGCCCCTTTCTCCTGCTTTCGACCTAATTTCTCTCTGCAGTGTTGTTTTTCTCTTTATTTTCTTTGGGGATGGAGAATCCAAGTGGGGTTTTTGTATTCTCAGCTCAACATCCTCCTAATAGTAGTATGGACATGGATTCTTGCAAGAATGGAGAGGCCAGTTGCTCTGCGAAGCGAGCAAGAGCTGAACAAGGTGTTCTCGAGCGTAGCTCCGTTGGTGCTCCAATTGGATCGGGGAGCTTCAAATCAAAACTTATGAGCATGTCTGCGCCTAGTTCTTGGTCTGGATTTGGAACGAGCAAGGAAAAATAAAGATCGATCCGACTGATATCTCGATTTCAGAAGGACCAAATGGTCCGATGATGAAACTGTCCTCCAAATTGAAAGATCAGCTTCATAAGCCTTGGGCTAACGCTATAATTCTGAAGAATATGGGTCCTTCTCACACTCTGACTTTTATGCTCTCTAAGTTAACGCAGAAATGGTCCTTATTTAGGCACTGGCAACTGACAGATCTAGGAGAAGGCTATTTTGTTGCACGATTTCAAATGAAAGATGATCTGGAACATGTGCTCACTAATGGTCCTTGGGTCATAGCCAACCAATATTTGGTGATCCAAAGATGGAAGCCCAACTTTGTGCCTGGAGAGGATTCCATTCAGACTATGCCAATATGGGTGAGATTGTCGAAATTACCAATGGAATGGATGGATTTTGATCTATTCTAGAATATTGGTGGGATGTTGGGAAGAATGTACAAGGTGGATCCTATCACCGAGACTCAAGCCAAAGGTAGATTCGCTCGAATCTGTGTTGAAATTGACATCTCTAAGCCTCTTCTAGGCTCTGTTAACATTGAAGACAGATCCATTAAAATAGAGTATGAAAGTCTAGGCTTAGTGTGCTTCAAGTGTGGAAGATATGGTCATAGCAAAGACAATTGTAGGGATGGCATTGTGGAACCAGTTGCTGTAGAAACTAAGGACAACGCCACTGACAAAATTACTGCTCAAAAGGAAGCTTCTCCTTATGGTCATTGGCTTCTAGTATCTTATGACAAGAAAATAACCAATTATCACAAAGGAAGAAATGGGAGAATGGGGAATGGAAGTTTCTATCCTTCTGATAATAGTAGGGCTTTCAGTAGGTCTGGTGGCAACAATTATGTTAGGAAGAAGGTTATGGAATCCCCTGAAGCCAAGACTGAGAAAAACCCCTTAAAGGATAATGGGATTAAGGTGAGGAACTCTGAGATGGCTAGAAACCCGAAAACTGTTAGAGGAAGTGGTTCTAGGTTTGACATTCTAAATGAAGAAGTGGATGTGATGATGGCAGAGGGTGAAGCTAGCATCAAGACTAAGTTCAGTGAAGGTGTTCAGAAAAACAAAGCAGTGTTGTCTGAAATTACTAATCTCGGTACTAAGCAATGGGTGAAGTTGAGCAAATCATCTTCCAAATGCAGCAAGCAGGATATCAAGAAAACTGAGAAAGTGGCTTATGTTGGTAGTCCTTCGGCTAAGAAGATTAGTAAACAAGGGGATGCTGGTAGTTCCAAAGGTACTAGCCTTAAGGCCCCAATTAATCAGGGTTTGATTGGCAAGTGTGGGACTAATATTGAGGCTATAGACAGTGCTGATGTTCTAAGACAATTCCATAAGGAAGTCTCAGATTTTGAAAAACATTCAACTGATTGTAATATGACAGGCCCAAGGGAATGTATTAGTTCTGACAAAATGTGCCTAGTTTCGAAATGGTGGCCTCTGAGCTAGAAGGGGCTATGACAGTTATCTCGAAATAGAGTTTTGTTCCTTCTTTCCCCTTTAGCCATGATTTGTGTTTGGAATGTGAGAGAGGCTGGTAAAAGGATGTTCTCTTCTAATATTACAGATCTTCGTAGGATATATAAGTTTGATATTTTGGCTATTTGTAAACCTAGGATTAGTGGTGTTAAGGCGCTACGGGTGATCCGGAACCTTGGTTTCTCTAACAAATTTGTGGTGGATGCGGATGGTTTCTCCGGTGGAATTTGGCTCTTGTGGAATAATAACCAGATTAAGGTCTATGTCATTGCCAATACTAGGCACTGTATCACAGCTTTGGTGGATGATCATAACTCTTTTTGGGTTCTCACAGTGGTTTACACCAATCCCTGCTCCACCACTAGGAGGCTGCTTTGGAACTATTTGGACGCCATTAGGAACTGCTTTAGTTTGCCTTGGCTTTTAGCAGGCAACTTCAATGAAATTGCCAGCAGTTCTGAAAAAAGAGGTGGACGAACCAACTTTACTAATAGTGGCTTTGCGGACTGGATTTTTCGCAACAATCTTGTTGACTTAGGATTCATTAGCCCTATATTCACCTGGATGACCAAGAGAGGTGTTGGAGAGGAAATTTGGGAAAGGCTTGATAGAGCCTTGTGCTCCTCGGACGGGAGGCTTTAGTATGCTGAATGTCTTGTGCGACATCTCCCCAGAATTTTATCTGACCCTGCCCCGTTCTCATTCAACTTCACAGTAACCACACCCCTAAATCTAAGTGCAAGCCTTTTAGGTTTAAAGCCATGTGGCTAAAACATAAGAAATTTGATGAGCTCATTGGTAACAACTGGGGTGCTCGTGGTGATCCCACTATGAAAATACAGAAAATTACTGTTGTCCTTCATAAGTGGAACAGAGAAGAGTTCGGCAACTTATTCTACAATAAGAAAAGACTCATGGCTCGTTTACAGGGTATTCAAAAAAGTTTGAGTGAAAGATACTCCCCTCATCTCTCTCTCCTTGAGGAGACTCTGTTGAAAAATTACAGTGAAATCCTTGAGCAAGAAGAAATGTTTTGGAAGCAAAAATCGAGAAATAGCTGGCTCAAAGAGGGTGATAAGAATACCAAATTCTTTCACCTCTCTACAGTTATTAGATGTAGAAGAAACAAGATTGAAGGTCTCAGGAACAGTGAGGGTATTTGGGTTGAAGAGATTGAAGAGATAAAAGCTGAAGCTGTCGGGTATTTTCTTAAGTTGTTTGAAAGTTAGCCTAGTACTGGTAGTTACAATCAGCTGCCACATTTGTTTCCCAAGCTGAATGTTAGTGATATTGCTAGCCTTAATGGCTCGGTTACTTAACAAGAAGTCAAGCAAAGCTTATTCAACATTGGCAGCCTTAAGGCCCCTAGACCAGATGGGTTCCCGACCATTTTCTTTCAAAAATATTGGGATCTTTGTAAGGCTAATCTGATTAAAATGGCAGGAAACTGTTTCATGATGGGAGTTGTTCCAAGTGAGCTTAATAAGACTCTTATTTCTCTCATTCCCCTCATTCCCAAAGTTCCAAACCCCACAAACATGTCTCAATTCAGGCCCATTAGTTTATGCAACACCTCTTATAAAGTTTTGAGTAAGATTCTGGTTCAACGTATTAGACCCTTTTCTTGCTGATCTTGTGAGCCCTTGCCAAGTCGCTTTTGTCCCTGGGTGCCAAATACAGGACAATATTGTTGTGGCACAAGAAATCCTCTACAAATTTAAGAATGCTAAGGGCAATAAGGGATTTATAGCTTGGAAAATAGATTTAGCCAAGGCTTATGACAAGTTGCAATGGAATTTTATTAAGCTTGTGTTAGAGGAAGTTGGTATTAAGGGGAAGCTTAACAATCTCATAATGAGTTGTGTTTCGAATGTTCAATACGAAGTTATTTTGAATGGGGAAGTCTCGAAGAAGTTTAAGCCTAGATGTGGTATAAGACAAGGGGACCCCTTGTCCCCTTACATATTTGTTCTTTGCATGGAAAAGTTATCCCATATCATTAGCCAAAGACTTATGGATGGAGATTGGAAGCCTGTCCAAGTTTCTAGAGGAGGGCCGCACATCTCTCATATTTTCTTTGCCGACGACCTAATCCTATTTGGGCAAGCTTCTGTGCATCAAGCTGAAGTTATTAGGGAATGTCTTGATTGTTTTTGTGATCTCTCAGGCCAGCAAGTGAGTTTCCATAAATCAAGAATTTTTTGTTCTAGTAATGTTAGTAACAAATCTGCTAGGTTGTTGGCTGATATATGTGGCTCACCAATTACTAATAACTTGGGTAACTATTTGGGAGTTCCTCTTGTCCACAGCCGCATTACCAAGAGTACCTATAAAGAGACTCTTGAGAAATCTCAAAAGAGACTTGCCTCTTGGAAGAGTGCCTCGCTATCCCTCACCGGAAGATGCACTCTTATCAAAGCTGTTGCCTCGGCTTTTCCTATCTACACAATGCAATCCATCAAACTTCCTTCTGAGATTTGGTCTAAACTGGACAAACTCAATAGAGACTTCCTCTGGGGAAGTGACAATGCTACAAAAAAGCTTCACTTGGTGAACTGGGAAACTGTGTGCTTGCCTAAAAAGAGAGGAGGTCTAGGCATCAAAAGTATGAAAATGATGAACCAATCTCTCCTTGCGAAGGCTAGTTGGAGAATTGCTCAAAAGGAGAAAGGTTTATGGGCTGATATTCTTAGAAGTAAGTATCTCAAGGGTGGTCAGTTTGGGGCCAACAATATGAATTCTTATAACTGCTCAATTACTTGGAGAGGTGTCCTTTTTGGAGCCAAAATTCTCTTGAAGGGGATGAGATGGAGAGTGGGAAATGGAGATAGTATTAGGTTCTGGAAGGATGAGTGGGTTCCTGGGCTTAGAACTCTTGACAGCTTTGTTAACCCTCCCATTTATGATGACCGTGTCAATGAATTAGTGAGTGATTATTTGAGGGGTAATGAGTGGGATTTTTTTAAGTTGTCTACTGCCTTACCCAGTAATGTGGTGCTTCGTATTCTTAGAATTCATGCGGGCAGTCCTCAAAGTGGGCCTGATAGGAACATTTGGGGTCTTTGCAAATGTGGTATTTTCACTGTTAGAAGTGCTTATGATGCTCATTTTGAAGATAATGAGGTCCATCCTTAGAATTGGGATTTCATTTGGAAGTTGAAGCTCCCTCCTAGAGTTCTTCACTTCTTATGGATCCTTCTGCATGGTAAGCTACTGTCCAATGTTCATAGAGCTAGCAGAGGTCTCACTACGGATCTCACTTGCTCCAGATGTAAAGAGGGTTGTGAAGACAATGATCACATCCTCAGAGGCTGTACTGATTCTCTTAGTATTTGGGAAGATTTATGCGAATGAGTGACCAAGAGTGGGCTGTTCACCACTGAGTTGCAGGAATGGCTAGGCAATAACTTGCATTGCTGCAAGCTGATTATGGGCAAGTATCCTAATTCCCTTCTCTTTGCTATTGCCATTTGGTTTATATGGAAATGGAGGTGTGAGAGTGTCTTTAACCCCACTTTCAAGCGGCCTAATTGTCCTAGTAAGATCACTGTTAATTATATGGAAGAGTGATGGAAAGCTAACAATGATGAGGATACAACGACTGGCAAGATTTGTTTCTTTGCGTGGAATCCACCTACTCAAGACTAGGTTAAACTCAATGTGGATGGTAGCAGAAATCCCCTGCTGGAATCCATTGCTGCTGGTGGGGTTATTAGGGATCACAAGAAAAGCTGGCTGGGTGGATTTGCTCTTAATAAGGGTATAGGAAGTGTTATTGAGGCTGAGCTTTGGGGCATTATTGAAGGCCTAAAAATTGCGTGGAAGGATGGTTATAAGAAGGTGGTGGTGAAATCTGATTCCCAAAATGCTATCCTCTTGCTGAAAGAGAACACTTCTACAAATCATCCTCTGTTTAGCATCATACAAGAGTGTAAAGCTCTTCTAGATAATGACTGGACATGTCATATTCTTCATACGTATAGGGAAAGTAACAGAGTTTCTGACCATCTCGTCTGCCTTGGTCACTCTCTTGAGCTAGGGCTCACCATTTTTAAAGACCCTCCCCCTCAGATTGTGGAGGTTCTGGAAGATGATTTCAGGGGTCTCTCCTCTGCTAGGACTGTTACTATTTCTTAGTTTTCTTGTTGTTGCTTTGGGCTTGTAGCCCCCATTTTAACAAAAAAAAAAAAAAACTAACCATGTGAAATATTAAACTTTTGTTAATAACCACTTTTGAAACTTTAATTGTTAATAACCACTTTTTTAAAAAAATTTCAATGTATGTCCATAAATTACAAAAGTACCATTGAAATTAATTAATTTTTTTTTTTAAAAAAGCTTAAACTTGAAATGATGGCTAAAACTTGAACTTTGAAACTTGAAATCATGCCTAAAATTAAATGTGAAACTTGAAATTATGCCTAAAATGAAATATGTCAAACTTGAAATTATACCCTTCTTCCCCAATTTCCCTTTTTCACAAATTAGGTTTTTTAGTTTCAATTTTTTTGGCAGATCAAATCGCCGGCCTTGAAGCCCAAACGCCTGTGAATCCGAACGGCAGTGAATCCCAAACGATCGGTGCACGAAGCGAAGACGACGGCGATCGCTGGGCTTGAAGCGCGACGGTTGTGCACGTCATGAAGCCCAGACGCCGGTGAATCACAGCAGCACTGTGGCTATCGCGAAGCCAAGCAGCACGCCGGCGCTCAGCGGTCTCTCCTTCGTCGGCGGTGCGCTCAGGCGACGCCGCCGGTGTTGACTTTGAGGGAGAGAGAGAGATCGGGGGAGAGAGAGGAGAGGAGAGGAGAGAGAAAGAAAAGAGAGAAAGAGGAGAGAGAGTGTTTTGAGGGTGGTTTTTATATGAGGGGTTTCTAGTAATTTCTCAAAAATATGGTTATTAATAAATAAAAATTCGTTTGTGGTTTAAAACAAATTTTCCCTAATATATGTGATCATTTTGAGTAATTTCCACTTTGTTTATTCCACGGCGTCTCACGCACATACACTCTCTAGGTTCTTTCAATGTGTCAAATGGCAAGGACTGTGAAAATTTTGACTTTTATATGAAGTTAATTATGTGGGTAAATTCATAAAATGTTGTTTATGAACAGTTAAACTTTTATATATATCGTTAAAAACAGATCTCTAATGTTTTAGAGGTCTATTTTTGATTTTTTTTCCCCTTATCATCTAAAATGCATAGTTCACCATAGATCCAAAAAGCTGTGTGAAAGGAGAATAATACAGTGTTGTGATTTAATTATGTCTCATGAAATAATTAATAAAAACAACATGTGAGCATTAGAAGAAGAAGAAAAAAAAAAAAAAAAAAAGGTAACATTGGTGTGATTGGGCAGCCCCACATTTTCCCCGGATGCCAAACAATCCACATGTGCATGGTGCATACGCCGAGAAAATCTTATGTGGGTAAATTAAGAGACCGTCCAATTACATTCTACCATGTCACTGAGTTTTTAAATCTTTTTATGTTTCTCGGGTCAAATGTGTGCAACTCGATGAAAATAACACCATCACGTGCAGTTTGCAGATCTGTTTCTTTTTACTGTGGCTGTGACAACGATCGAAGCATGCATGGCAGATCGATACCAGCTGTATTCCAAATATTGTGAGATATTCCTTATAAACATTTTTTTTTCTTTTTCTGTTTTATTTAGTTAATAATATTCAACTGGGGTCTCAGGACAACTTTCATCTGACACGCTTCCCTCCTGCTGATGAATAAATGGTGGTGGTGTACATCTCAGCAATGCCCAATTTACCCCTTGAAAAAATGGATGGTGCTTGATTGCTGATGCACCCATCGTTGACCCTAATCGCCTTGCCGGATCTTTAACCAATAGTTGTGAAATGAGGTCCTTAGCCGTAGCCGGCACGGTCGGTTCCTTGGGGAACTCTAGGGCTCGGGCTACAATGTTAGCAAGGGTTAGCTCATGCGCCTCATGGTCCATACCCCTAAAAGGTGTCACACTGTCACCCCATATAACATTTCAAATATAAATATCCCTAGTGTCCACCAATCCACAGGACTCCCACGTCCCTCACCAGACACTATCTCTGGCGCCAAATACTCGTGGGTCCCAACGAATGACATAGACCGAACATCCATGGGCTCGGCTACGAATTCAGGCCCACTGTGGTGCCCTGTCTTCTTTTTGCATATCCATAAAGATGAGTCTATTTTATGGATATAGACGATGATTATTCTTGCATTGTCTGGTTTAGCATAACTTGATAATGTAAGCTCTCTGATTTTTTTCCTGAATCTGTTGGGCAGGTTAACTCCAAACCATGGGTCTTATTCAACGAAAGCCAAAGAGTCTCAAATGCCTGACATAAATCATCCTATATCACTTCAAATTTCAGGAAAGAATATTTGTAACCAATATGGTGGGCCCAAAAGGAGGATCTCTCCCTCCTCTCCCCTCTTTTCTCCCTCCAACCAAACAAGGATTGGAGCTCTCCGTCCAACCCTCTCCCTCCCTCCCTCCCTCCCTCCCTCCCTCCCTCCCTCCATCTTCCCCTCATACCAAACACAGCATAAGATAAAGACCAAGATAAGGGTATATGCAAGATGTTTTAGGTGCAAGATCCAGCATGTTTTATTTTGCACGTGATCACATTGTCACACACGATAAACCATGATACCTAACGAAAAACAACATTCGGGATCCCACCCCTGATAATTCCTAAAGGTATATAAGTTTCAAAATCCAATCATTTTTTTGCATCCATGAATTCCACAAAGAACTTGAAGCCAGCCAATTCATTCATTCTATCCCACCCTGATTACACAATTAAACACCCAAAGCATGTATTTCATCATCTATTAAGAAAAATTGGAGTTAATAATATAATATAAAGATCTACAAAATATCACATTTAACGGCATCAGCATCCATATGCAAATCATAAAGTGTAAATAACAACCCAGTTCAGCAAATTTACAGATATAATAAGTTCTGTTAAGTTTAAATATGATCGCAGTGACCATATCTATAACTGCATTTCACATATGAATGGCCCAATTCTAACCTTTTAACCTCGGGCCTTGAGCTCAGCAAGACGCCTTGACAAATCATCCTCGTCAACTTTCTCCGGTTGCTTGGTCGGAATAGCATGTGCAGCCGGCTGCGGGAGCCCAACTGAAACCTCCAGCCCATAATCATCAGCCACTTGCTGCATCAAGCTGTTGACCTCTCCTTCCGGCGTGGACAGTGAGGTGGACCCTGCCATAGCGCTCTCCATGAACTTTGCCTGCACCTCCATGTTCACAAACTGCTTCTCAAACTGATCCATAGTCTCTGACATCTTCTGCAAATAACCTGAAACAAGCAATTGATTCAAAATGTTAATCACCCCGCGTACAAATCCATAGTTATTATAGGAATGCACCAACCATTCAATGAATCCTATATGCACTGCCCTTCTTTACGCTAACAATGCAATTCCTACATTATCACAAGACAATAAAAATGTAGACCTGTCAAAGAGTTCAAAGATTTGTGTTTCCACAAATGCCCCACAAATGCATTTATATACCGTATCGACTGTATTACATTCAACAACAATCTTCAAATGCTTATATACTGTACAAACCCTGAACCCCCAATATATTGCAATCAAAACCATTAAAACTATTTCCCAAACAAATGCAGATTACTAAAATTATATTGTTAATAAAGCCAAACTTCTGTAAACACTTGATCCCTTGCTACTTGTAAAAAATTCCCACATCGTAACAGAACTAATCCCTACACCTGATCACCTTTCTATGAATTTCTTTCTAAAAAAAAATGGATTTAGTTCACTTAATTTGAACAAATCCTCTCCATTATCAGAACATATATGATCATCATCGCAAAACCCCAAAAGCAGAACCAAATTAAAAAAAAAAAAAAAAAAAAATAGCCCTACCCTAAATTTAACAATTTATCAATTTTGTAACCCTAGACTTTCCTTCACAAACTCATCCAGAAACCCTAAATAGACTAAAGTGATGAGTTTCTAAAAAATAGGGAGTAAAGTGATGAATATGATAAAGATACTTATAAAGGTGACAAATTGCCAAAAAAAGTGGGACTTACCTAAAATTCCGCCTACAAAATATTATGGAAAAGTCTGAGAACGATATCAAGCATATTGAAGAATTGTTTGAGAACGATATCAAACATCTGAAAGAATTGTCTGAAAATGACATGAAGCATCTGCAAGAATTGTCTGATAATGACAATGATATCAAGCATCTACAAGAATTATTTAAGAATGATATCAAATATCTGGAAACAATTCATTCTCTAGAAGTAAGTTTGAAGTTTACTTAATTATTATTATTATTATTATTATTATTATTA
>CATOZR010000052.1:0-24509 GCA_954870605.1 Acer campestre
GAAGCCTGGTCCTGATCACTGGACGGCAGTCAAGCATATTTTCAAGTATCTTAAGAGAACGAGAGATAATATGCTTGTATACTCTGGAGGGGATTTGATTCCCGTTGGGTATACAGATTCTGATTTTCAATCAGATTCTGACTCTAGAAAATCCACATCAGGGGCTGTGTTTACTATTGGAGGAGGAGCAGTTATATGGAGGAGTATCAAGCAATCTTGTATTGCTGATTCCACCATGGAAGATGAGTATGTTGCTGCATGCGAGGCTGCCAAAGAGGCTGTTTGGCTCCGCCAATTCTTGATTGACTTGGAAGTGGTTCCTAGTGCGAATAAGCAGATCACTATCTACTGTGACAACAGTGGAGTAGTGGCTAATTCGAAAGAACCAAGAAGTCACAAGAGAGGTAAACACATTGAAAGGAAATATCATCTTTTAAGGGAGATTGTTCAAAGAGGTGACGTGACGATTACCAAAATCGCGTCAGCAGAAAATCTAGCAGATCCCTTCACAAAGGCTCTACCTCAGAAGAGTTTCGATGGGCACCTAGAGAACATGGGCATGAGAGATATGACTCATTTGCTATAGCGCAAGTGGGAGATTGTTAGGATTATGCTCAATAGCAAGAGTGTAATATTGTATTTAACAATCTGTTTCATATTAATAAAGTGATTTCTGGTTTAAACAAATATTATAGCATTTATAGTTGAATATTATAATTGTCAAAGTAAATAATTATAAGGTCTAAAGACTATGAGAAAAGAAGAATTGTTCATACATTTGGATATGTATGTGGTAGACACAATTCTTTAGTTAGTCTTGAATATTGTTCACAACTTAAGTTAAAGGTTGGGCATCTTTATCTTGTTAAAGTTGTAGAATTCTTTTGCTAGCATTTGAGTGGGATCAAATGAGATATGATGAGTCTAAAATCATCGGAGTGTCTTCGAGCAAAAGAGTCTAGTGCACTGGGTGCATTGAACTGGATCAAAATGAAATACTTTATCTATAACCGTCAGTAGATAAAAGTAATTTCATTATCAGGACAATCGGAGAGTCTATCTTAATCCTGAGATAAATGATGGACTTATGGTTGCAAGTGATATCATTTGAGTTATCAATGAGTACGATTATATCGCATAGTCTATCCTCGATAATTTGGTGATATTCATTTGTTAATCGATAGAGGACTTCATTTATAGATATGGACATCGTGGCTCCATTTATCAAATGAGAGTATAATATCATCATATGGATGTTTTGAGGTAATTGGATATTAAATCTCAACGTTGAGTTTTCAATAGTGTCTATTGAAAACATGGCTTCTGGACAAGTCAAAATATCCAAGTTCAAAACGTGGTCATATGAGTAAATATGGTAACTTGGAGAGTTATAGGCGGTCTATGAACTCTTGGCGATTACTGATATTAATCACGAGGATACACTATCTCCAATATGATTGTCTAGGGTATGAATGAGGAAGCATCTTCCTTTTCTGTCTTTATTTAAGAGTTCAATTTTAGCTCTTTAGTGGAATGAGCTAAAATTAATGGATCGGACCTAAGTGAATCATTTGTTGATTGTGATTAGGTTATGTCTATTGGAGCTTAAATTTAGATAGCCCGCCAAGATCCCCAATCCACACGGACTTGCATGGATCACTTGATATATTCTACCGGACCAATTTAGGGTCCATCTAGAATTGCATTTAATATATTAAGAATATAATTTGCACATTATTTATGTAATGGGCTGCTAAATTATATTTATATATTAATGGATGACATGTGGGCTTGTTTCTTTTAGTAAGAATGGGTCTAGTTCACATGTGGGCTTTTTATTTAAAGTCCTATGGATTTAATGAAATAAGAAAAATAATATTTGGCCCAATATATACATGTGGGGCGGCAAGGTGATTTAAAAGCCTTAAATATTATTTTGTTTTCATTGTTTAATTAAATAAGAATTAATTAATTTATTAATTAATTGTTTAATTAAGAAACAAATCTTTTCTGAATAGGAAATATGATTCCTATTGGTATACTATTGGTAGTAGTATACTTAAATTAAAAGACTTGTTTGACAAGGAAATAAATAATTAATTTTATTTATTAAATCAAATAAGAAGTCTTTTATTTTAGTCAAATAAGGAATAAAAAGATTGATGAGTTTGATTAGGGTTTGGAAATCTTAAACAAAATAGGAATTAGGGTGCAACTAAATCTCCAATATTATAGGAGTAATAATTGCGGCAACCCTAATTGGTTTTGGTAAAAGAATTCGGCCACCCTAGTTAAGAAAGAGAAAAAGAAAAAGAAAATTTGCGACATATAAGGCTATTGATGATTTTCGGCCAGCCTAGGGTTTATGTGCAGAAATTTTATTTCTTCTTCTTCTTCTTCTCAACTCATAGTTAGAGAATCTATTATTCTACTAAAAACAAAAGGAACATAGATTATTCTTTGATGGTATATTGTTTGCTTGTTCATTAATAAGCTTGTATATACTATATCGATTAAGGTTCACGCGAGTTTCGATCATAAGATTGAGAACTCAAAAGTGACCGAAATAATCTTAGGTTCCTTTAGATTGTTTTTGGGACTAACGAATCAAGAAAAGTTTTTTTAATCCAATCACAGGTTTGCAATTCAAAGAAAGGGAGACCATGCTCCTAGGTGATCCACGTTCGTGCTAGGATTGAAGATCTTGCGGATTACCATCGACGCAAGTCAATCGGATCACGCGACAAGAGGTATTAATCTTTTGTTTTTTTTATATCTTTAATTAATCAAAAGGGTTTAAGGTTCATAAAATTGGAAAAATTTTAAAAGCTACTCAAACTATTTTTTTAGTCTCGCTTCCGCTGCGGGTACAATTTTTCCCTACAAGAAGAGCATTTTCTCCTCCATTTTTCCCAAACTTAACTTCATCCATCTCTAAACTTGAACTACCTATTTCATCCCAAACTCAACATCAAATCTAGATTACTTTCCCCCAATCATTCCTCTCTTCCCATTCTCTACACTCCTTACCTTTGTCACTACCCACTTGACATCCATCCATCTAGACATTGACGAAAGGTCTTTTTGTCATTTGAAATTGTCCATAAAAAATATTTATAAATCCCAAATTGCGCTCAAAATGCTTTTCAAAACAAGTAAGTGGCAAGTGGATATCATTCCATAAGGATTAGTCGCTTAGCAATGATCAAATTTGACTCTAACAATCAAAGTGCATTAAAAGTAAAATATGATGATTTGTTGAAATTAATAAACTAAATGCAAATAGCAATTAAACTAACTAAAATGCAACTAAGATAATAAAAAGTGGTGTGAATGATTATGAGATGAAATGCGGGAGTTGACACAATCACGACACGAATAGTGGAAGAACCATTTTATCTAATTAAGAATAATTTGATCAACTAGGGCCAAATCTACCTTTTAAATGTGGATCAAGTGTGATTGAGCTAACCCTCTACCACACAACTACAATGGTCGGTTTATGAGAGGGTTCACTCAAACACTAGGTTCTCAATTACGCAACTATAATAGTTGGTTTGCGAAAGAACATGCTCAATCCCTAAATTCTCTACTATACAACTACAATGGTTGGTTTGTGAGTAAATTTGCCTTTAAGCATAGATAGATTTAAGATAGTAAAGATGGCTTGGATTGGTATTTTCTCAATCCACCTCTATCACATTTTAGTTACGATGTGTCAGATTGGTATTTTCTCAACACATCCCTCCCTTTCAAGATTGCTTGCTTAGTCACCTAAATATGGGTATCTCACTCCAATTAGGAGTTGGTATTTCTACCCAATCTAAGGAGATATTTAATCCCAACTTGATTTGAGAATTGATATTCTTGCTCAAACCAAAAGTGGATCAATGAAATTTAAAACATCAAATTAATTTGACAATCAATCAATTAGTTGAGAGTTGGTATTTCTACCCAATCCAAAGAGTTAATCAAATGCTTTTAAGATCAATGTGATGGGTCTTGGTGATGAGATTTTGTAAGAAAATGAATGTGTATATTTTTGAATGTAATGGAGTATATTCCTAGATCTAGATGAAGAAATATTTCAGAAAATGTAAGTGTGGGGCGTTTGAAGAGAATTCTGAAAATCAGAAGAAGATACATTTATATTATTCCTGAAAGTAGGTCTGAAAACGCTAATGTGGAAAATTTTGGGCACATAGTACATGGGTAGGGTACCTGTACAGTGACAATTTCTGGGCTTTTTTGTTCCTTGGTGCACTGGTATGGATCAGAACACTACCAGCCATCTTGGCACTCTTGTATTTTTGGCTTTCAGTGCGCGAGTATTTTGACCAACGCATTACCCACGCATTGAAGCTTGGTTTCTTGTTTTTTGGCTTGTTTTGCACCTGAAATTCCTGCTTTTCATATCCAACACCTGAATTACATCAATTGCTTGCAATACTATAAAAGAGCCTATGAGACACAAAAAACACTATAAAAAAAATAAAAATAAAAAAAAATAAAAAAATAAAAAAAAAACGAGACAAGACAATTTTGTCCAATTTTGGCATGACCAGACATCTCCTCATTTACCACTATTTTTGCAAAAGGAACAACAAGGTAAGGACGGATCAAGCATTCAAGAAGGTGGCCCAAGGGTGATTTCCATATCTTTTACTTCTTTTCCTTTATTGTAACTATGTGTAACTAATCCCCAATCTAGGGGATTGATGTGAGGACTTTGTGAATGTGGGTATTTGTTTGAGCTATAATATATGAATCTCCTTTTATGTTCTATTCACTTGTTAATTAGATTCTATTCATTATGTGATTGATTTTGTATGCCATTAGTTGATTACAATATTGTTAGGATAACTTATGAATACAACTAATTAAGGATTGACACACTTCATTATTTAGAGCACATAAGTGGACAGGATAGATCGTTGGAGGATATATCAACCCTAATTATCTAGGTCTTGGTTTGTAATTAATTGATCCCACCTTCATCTCCTCTCTCTAAATACAATAGGTGAAAAATTTAGGTGGGAAGTGTCTTGGTAACCATTTCACACTTAAGACTACAATCAGTCCGTAATTGTGAGATTGGCTTAATAAAGTACCTTAATAAGCATTACCCAATATCCAATTGCAACTCCATCAATTCCTTAGTTCCTCATTAACTGATTAAGTCTCATATGTTATCTAGATTGTTGAGCTTTCTATTTTTCCTATCACTTTTATTACATTTTAGTTCATAATGTTATGTTTGTTGGTTTCTCAAACTAACCACTATCCAATCATCTATGTTTTATATTTCACATGCTTAAAGATTAATTAATCAATCCAATGATCAATCAAATTCCATGTAGACAATACCCTACTTACCATTGCATTGATTTACTTTTTGTGTGTTGCGAGTGGTTCGAACTTATTTGAAAAATCAATCATTTTATCACTTTTGACATGTGTTTTTAAGACATATAACAATTAGGTTACGAGGTTGCGGGTTCAAGTCCTCTCCCTCCCCCACCCCCCCACCCAAAAAAAAAAAAACCCCGAATTTATGTAATACTTCAAGAAAGAAAAAAAACATCATCAAGTTAATACAATACACAACTCATAAGTGCAATATCTGTGCAATGAATTGAGTAAACAAATACTTTGCTTAGACTATAAATAGAAAAAGCTACAAATAAGTCTATAAACAACTTTTTTCTCAATCATCTTTTTCTGAAATGGATTCATTTATAACATTTTTCATACCAATCCACAACTTCTTTGGTCGAATGTCCAATAAATAGCAATGTCATAATTTTGAAACACGCTGCAATTTGAGTGGATCTCCCATAAGAACCCCTTCCGTAAGCCAGTGAAACCTATTTGAAGATGAGACAAAATCAAGTTCCAATAAAAAAAGGCACTAACAGTATGGTAAGGAATGTGAACTAATAATAATGAAAAACTAATAAAATCATCATATCTTATACCTCTACTACATATAGAGCTACAACAGGTGGGTCAATACCTATTCCAGATTGGCCACTTGATTAGATATTCATTCCCAATACATTTTGATGATAACAATTTAAAAGACTTAAAGCAAGATGATGAAAAGAAAACCAACCCGATCATTTTTATTTTTATTTTTATTTTTTTGATAATAATAATTTTTGGAACAATGCCTTCCTTCTCAAAGCCTTCGCGTGAACGTTTGCTAAAGTGCTATCACATTTGCTACAGTGACACTAGAGTGCACTATAGTGCCAAATACCCTTTTCTCTAGGGTTTCATGTATTCTGCATGAACATTTAGGGTTTGGAGTTTCTGCTTTCTTTTCTGGCAAGTTTGCTCGTTTGTTCTTGTGTTCCGATCGAGTCTTTATGTATGGATTCGTCGGTGTCTCTAGTCTCTTTCTCCGACGATTAGGGAGGCTTGTCTCATTCGATTTTTCTGGGGTTGTTTTGGTTTCTTGGTCGAGTTTTGCTTCATCGCAGGCCAGGTATGTTTCTGTAAATGCCTCACTTTTTGATTGGCTTATTTCATTGACAAAATCACAATGGGGTTCAAATATGTAATGGTAGGTTAGGATTGAAGAATGCTCCTCAAATGCTAATGGACCTCTTTGTTGACTTCAAGTGCTTTAAGGAAGGTAGCTTACTTTTGTTGACTCTTAATTGAAAAGATTTAGTTGCACACACACACACACTTCTCTAGCATGCATGTGTGATCATTCCTTTTTGAGTACATTCATTTCACTATTCACACTTGCTCCTCTTTGTGTTTGATATGTGCAAAATGAGTAGTGCGCTGGTCCCCTAACCCGTGCATCACCCACGCATTGCGCTACTCATCCAGCATTGGATCAGCGCAACTTGGGCAGAGGTTTGCCACTGGTCATGCACTGGTCATCAAACGCAGCTCACACCAGCTCAACTTGGACAGAGGTTGTGCGTTAGTCATGTGCTACTCGATGACCAGAGCACATGATAGGAAGCAAAAACGTTTTTCCAAAATGATCTCACATATATATGTATGTCTTGATGTCCTCACTTTGTTTTTTAGAGCAAAAATTACAACTTTTGAAAGCTAAAGAGTGTCTTCAAGGCAAAGTCATAAAGACTTGATTTTTATCATCCAAAACATAAACACCAATCATCCTTTTGAAAGTTCACAAATAAACACGGTGTGTATACAAATATTAATCTAGAGGGGGGGGGGGGGGGGGGGGGTGTGAATAGATTTTAACTAATTTTCACCCAATTTTCGTTTAAGGTCAATATTACGAAAATGCCACTAATAGTCAATATAAAAACAACAAGTGTAATATGGTGCGGAATTATAAATGACACTTGATGTATACCTGGAAAACCCAACCACTGGGAAAAAACCACGGGCTGTTTAGTGCGCCACACTTGAACCTCGAAATCCACTAATTGAAATGAAGTTTACAACCTATGTAGACCTCGTCTAACACTCTGGTCTGTAACCCCCCACTTCTACCACGCGGGCCTTTAAAAGTGGCTCTAGTCCATATTGCTTGTGGCCTAAGCAACCTTAGCCAATAAGACTTAAATTCTCAATGAAGAGATAAAACAACCTATGTGTGAATATATGGAAATACTCAATACATGCATATAAAAGCTAGGCAACCCTATATGCTTATCTAGGATGATAATATGGCAACAAATGCAATCCTAGATATCAATTGCTAAATGACATGTCAAATAGCTTAGCTAACAATAGATTATAAAAACCTAGATAGCTATCACAATACAACACTCAATCATGTCATCACAAACAATCTCTATTTTGAATATAAGATATTAATCTAAGATCATTCAAATAATAAAAGAGATGCCTTGATAAATAAAACACTAAATATCAATGATAAAAGTGAAGAACATACCAAGGGAAGTGTGATGACCAATACTCACTCAAATCAGCAAACTAACTATGCTAGAAAATGCTTAGATGATCTTTGATGCATATGTGTATAATTTGAGTGTATAAAAATGAGTTCTTGATTTGATTTTCTCTCAAAAATCTCTCTTTCAAGTTTAGGGTTCTTTTGAGTCAGAGAACTAGCTTAGAGAAATGAGAAAGTATGATATTTATAGACATCAAGAACAGGGCACGTGAAAAGACAATTTTTCCCTTGAAATCACCGATCGACGGTTTCATTCTGCGGTCGTGGCCGCAGAATTGAACCGCCGAATTGAACCCGAGATGCAGGGGATCATTCGGTGACCAGATTCGGCGGTCAATCGAAACCGCCAATCAAAACCCAAAAAGAAACCGACCTAAAATATCTAATTTGGCGGTTTCATTCGGCGGCCAGGCCGCCGATTAAACCGCCGAACAAAACCCGAGAATAATAAATGCATTAGGTCTAATTTGGCGGTTTCGATTCGGCGGCTTGGCCGCCGATCGTAACCGCAGAACCAATCCAGAGATCTCTGGAATCAAATGGCGGTTTCCATTCGGCGGTCAGGCCGCCGATCAAACGGCCGTTTCACCACCGAAGGTGAAACCAAGGGAGAAGCCAAGGGCATTCTCCGAAGGCGATCTTCGCGCAAAACCAAGCACATTATCGTGCAAGCGCGGACATTTCCGAACATATTCGGGAAACGAATTACACGACACAAAACACACACGAAGATATGACAAACAATGTGCTAGTGTGAAAAGTGTCATTTGAAGAGAATGCACACAAAAGTAAAACATACATATGCAAACATTACAAGTGAGTGTGTGCAACTAAATCTCTTCAATAAGAAAATAAGCACAAGATATACCTTTGAGTGCTTGTCCACCTTAAGGTCTTGAGAAGGGTCATTGAGCATGAACACCTATCACCTAAGCTACCCTTTACAAACAACCCCAATATGTGGTTTGCTCACGAAATAAGCCAATCAAAAACCGGGAATCCTTACAATCTCCCCCTTTGGCTATTTCATGACAAAACCACCACTCACATTGATTTCTCACAACAAAAATAGAAACTAAGGGTCTACAATGATTTTCTACATTACAAAGAGATATAAAAAATAAAATCTTGAAGTCTTCAATCTTGAAGTCTTCAATCTCTTGTAGAACAATCAATTCCTGAAAACAAGGTTTCTATATTTTCCAATACACATACATGTGAGATTAATCATGTGAGATAAACCAAGCATTTGCATTTACGTAAGTTAAGCACAACATCATGTAATGTATGTGAATGCAATGCTCCCCCTCAATGGGTTACTCCCCCTCAATATGTAATCTCCCCAACATGCACAAATTGCCACAACAATTTAGCATCTCCCCTTACCACATTCTACTCCCCCTTTTTGTCATGATATAGACAAAGGAGTAGTCCCTAACAAGGTCACTCATAGCAAAGAGAGATAGAACCATACAAGATATTTGCATATTCATATAAGTCACTTATGCTACTCAATCAATTGGAGAGAAACATGGAGAGTTATTTTGATAAAATGTGTGAAATAAAAATGCTTTGCATACAAGACATGTTGCATTCAAGTCCAAAATACAATGGTATTTGGCAAAGCAATTGACAAAGGTTTCTAACAAGAATTCAAACCAATTTCACCAATGTCATGAGAGAAGCAAGGATATAGAGAATTTATTGATTTTCAATTTTATAAACACTATATCCAACTTTATAAGCGAAACATGGCATGAGCGACTTTGCACCGTATTTGATTTTTCAGAGAATGAAACCCGTTTGATAGTAACCATGTTCAACAAATAAAGAAGGAGAGACACTTGGATTGTAAAATCCTTTGACCGGATACAACATCCTTTAATCAATTTGAGTCTCATAAGCTTTTTCACACAAGTTTTGCATTTAAGAATTATGCAATCATCAATTCATGCTTTTTCATTTGAGCATGTCATTTGAATTTCATGCTTTTCATATGGCATTTAGCATGTTATAAAGAATCATCATGTCATGGAAATAACTATAGGTCATTCAAATCATACTTCCTATGTAGATTTCCTAGTCCAAAAATGCATGTTTGAACATAAATATGACATGGATTGAAAACAAAGCAAGGTTCACACTTATTGAATAGAAAACATATATACATATGTGCAACCAAGCTTACTCAAGCAATCAACAAAGAAGCATAAGATCTTTAAAATATTTTGCATGCATCAAGTATGCAAAAACTCTCTTTGCTTGAGTTCCCCATATAGGGTCAAAAACCACCCTTCAACAATGAAGGTCATGAGGTCCTATGGACCTTCCAAGTCCATTAGACTCGGTTGAACCTATATGAGACTTGTTAGTCTCGTAGCAAGCGGGTTCATTATTCTTTCTTATCCACTTAGGTGATATAATTTTCTTCCTAGTGGACAAAGGTTCTAGAGCTTTAGAAGTTAAAGGATCATGCAAATGAGTTTCTTCCTTTATGTGAATATGCATTCTAGCTCTAGCCTTTATCTTTTCTATCATGCTTTTAACTCTACACATTTGAATGTAATAAAAGCAACTTGGTCTAATGTGACCATCAATTCCACAAAAATGACAAGTGGGAATAAAGTTAGGAATCATACCATTCCCGTGTGCATGCTTTGGTGCATTCCCATGTCGTTGTGGTTGTCTTGGTTGTTGGATAGGATCTCTCCTTCTTTGATGTTGACCAAGACACGGTTGCTCGTTCAATTGAGCTTGCATGATAGGTGTCTTCCCTTTGTGGATCTTAGGTTGAGGGAAGTTAGCATGAGGAACTCTTTGAGCTTGAGGTTGTCTCCTTGAAGCTACCTTCACTTGTGCACTATGAGAGCATTGTCCTAGATCAATCTTCTTCCTAGGAGTTTGCACCGGTGAAGTCTCTTTCTTGCCTAAGCTCTTGACAAATATGGTCTTGTTAGGAGTGAGACTCTCCTTGTCTTCTTCAAAGCCAAGACCTCTTTTGTCACTAGGGCCTTTTCCAACACTCAACAAGTGGTTGAGTTTTTCCATGCTAGAGGTCAACTTAGTGATCAATTCTCTAGCATTCCTAAGCTCTCTTTTCAACCCTACTTCATTCCACTTAGATAAAGCTAGTTCATCTTTTAGCTTGTCTTCATCCTTCATGGATCTTACCACTTCACTACTCAAGTGATCAACAAGTGTTGAAAGCCTAAGATTCTCTTCCTTTAAACTTTGAATCTCTTTTTCATTCTCTAACCTAGAGCTTTCAACATTGTCTTTAAGACCCATCATCTCCACTTGCTTACTTAAGTGGTCATTGTGTGATGAAAGTTCTAGATTTTCTTCCTCTAAAATCTTTAGCTTTCTTTTATCCTTCATCATAGAACTTTCACACTTGACTATAAAGTCATGAACATCCATTTTCTCTACATTTCCTTTTGTAGAGTTTGGTAATAAATTCTCAACACTTGAGTCATCTTCTATGTTCTCCAACTCACCAATGGAGTCATCTTCTTCATCAAGATCATCAAATTTGTCTCTTGATGAAGTAATGGACATATCCCAATGAGTAGCTACACCAACCACTTCTAGAGCTACTTCTTCATCTCTTTCTTCTATGGGATCACTAGTCACAACATTCTTACCATCAACTTTATCTTCTACAAAAGTGGCTCCAAAAGCCGTATAGTTAATGGTAAGCTCATCATCACTTGATGACTTATCTCCCTCTCCGGAGTCATCACTCTCACTCCATGTGGCAGCCATCACTTTACCCGTCTTGTTCTTCAAATTCCCACAATCGGGTGAGATGTGTCCTATACCGCCACACTCATAGCATTGGATCCCTTTCCTTTCATTATTCTCTTGCCTAGGATCAAATCTCTTGAAAGGAGCCTTTTTCTTCAAATCTTGGCCTTTGGATCCATAACCGTTCTTCTCGAACTTGACAAACTTTTTGAATCTTCTAAGCAACAAAGTCGTGTCTTCGTCCGAGTCATCTTTTTCCTCCTTCTCAATCTTGGAAGCTTTCAAAGCAATCCCTTTTTGCTTTTTAGAAGGTGAAGTACTAGGACCCTTCCTAGACTCATAGGCGAGGAGTCTTCCAATTATCTCGCTCGGCTTCATGTCCTTATAACCATAATTTTCTTCTAAAGCCGTAACTTTTGATTCAAACCTAGCGGGGAGAGACCTCATAATTTTCTGCTTAACTTTCCTATCCGAGTATGGATCACCTAGTTGATAGCTTTGATTTACAATATCCATCAACTTGACTTCAAAGTCATTAAAGCACTCATCCTCCTCCATCTTGAGCAACTCAAATTGCGTTTGAAGGACTTGTAGCTTGGAATCCTTGACAACATCGGTTCCTTCGTGTGCAACCTCTAAGATATCCCATGCCTCCTTGGCTATCCTAGTGTTTTGAATCAGTTTGTACTGATTTTCGTCCACTGCACATAGAAGGTGAAACAAAAAACTCGAGGTGTGTTCTAATATATTAATATCAATCTAGAAGGGGGTGAATAGATTTTAACGTTATTACCCAATTTTCGCGTTAAGTCAATATTACGAAAATACCCAAACTAGTCAATACAATAACAAGTGTAATATGGTGCGGAATTATAAAAGACACTTGATATTTATGTGGAAACCCTCACGGGAAAAACCACGGGCTGTATAGTGCGCCACACTCGAACCTTGAATCCACTAAATGTGTTAAACGATTACAACCTACTCCCGGTATATAATCGCACACCTACCTAATCCCGGTATGAGTGAACCTAGTCCTATTGCTTGTGTGACAACCTAATCCCGGTGTCCGACCTAATCCCGGTCTATCACAACAAGACTTCAATTGCTTGCGATCTAAGCAACCTAATCCCGGAAGCTACACGCAAGACTTACTTCTCAATGAAGAGATTACAACCTATGTGAATATATGATAATATTCAATGAGCAAATAAAGCTAGGTAACCTTAGATGCTTATCTAGGATGATTAGATAACAATAAATGCAATCCTAGATGTCAATAGCTAAATGACATGTCAAATAGCTTAGCTAACAATAGATTATAAAAACCTAGATAGCTATCACAATACAACACTCAATCATGTCATCACAAACAATCTCTATTTTGAATATAAGATATTAATCTAAGATCATTCAAATAATAAAAGAGATGCCTTGATAAATAAAACACTAAATATCAATGATAAAAGTAAAGAACATACCAAGGGAAGTGTGATGACCAAAACCCATGCAACTAAGCAAACTAACTATGCTAGAAAATGATTAGATGATCTTTGATGCACATGTGTATGGTTTGAGTGTATAAAAATGAGTTCTTGATTTGATTTTCTCTCAAAAATCTCTCTTTCAAGTTTAGGGTTCTTTTAGAGTCAAAGAACTAAGTTAGAGATATGAGAAAGTATGATATTTATAGGCATCAAGAACAGGGCAAGTGAAAAGACAATTTTGCCCTTGAAATCACCGATCGGCGGTTTCATTCTGCGGTCGTGGCCGCAGAATGTAACCGCCGAATTGAACCCGAGAAGTAGGGGATCATTTGGCGACCAGATTCGGCGGTCAAGCGAAACCGCCGATCAAAACCCAAAAAGAAACCGACCTAAAATATCTAATTCGGCGGTTTCAATTCGGCGGCCAGGCCGCCAATTAAATCGCCGAACAGAACCCGAGAATTAATAAATGCATCAGGTCTATTCGACGGTTTCGATTCGGCGGCCTGACCGTCGATCCTAACCGCAGATACAGTCCAGAGCTTTCTGGAATCAAACGGCGGTTTCATTCGGCGGTCGTGGCCGCTGATCAAACCGCCATTTCACCAATGATGGTGAAACCAAAGGAGAAGCCAAGGGCATTCTCCGAAGGTGATCTTCGCGCAAAACCAAGCACATTATCGTGCAAGTGCGGACGTTTCCGAACATATTCGGGAAACGAATTACACGACACAAACAAACACACAACAAGATATAATCAAACAAAGTGCTAGTGTGTAATGTGACATGTGAAGAGAATGCACACATATGCAAGTATGCTAAGTGTGTGTGTGCGTCTAAATCTCTTCAATGAAAACTAAGCACAAGAAGTATACCTTTGGAGTGCTTGTCACTTTGAGGTCTTGAAAAGGGCATTCGATGTTGGTCTTCAATCACCTAATCTACCCTTACAATTCAAACCCCAACTTGTGGTTTCTCCACGAAATAAGCCAATCAATAATGGGAATCCTTACAGAAGGGCATGCCATGCCTTCCTATTCCACTTCGAAGTCTCAAATTCTCCATTTGTCCAATCAACCTTAGGTTTGAGAACTTGTTCTCCTCCACCAGTGGGAGTTATCATAGGAGGTGCATACCTATCCTCAATTGCCATCCATACCCTATCATGGATTTGACACAAGTATGCCTCCATCTTGCCTTTCCATGAGGCATAATTCACGCCGGTGAGCAACGGTGGCCTCACGCTCGACGCTCCCTCTTTGCTCATCCCAATATCACTCATAGTGTTTGGATGAATGCAAAATGTATGAAGAAATCAAACAAACACACACAATGCAATACACACCAAAAGTGAGCAAGGATCACCTAAGTATATCTAGGAACCTGCCCTGATACCAATTGAAAGTTCACAAATAAACACGGTGTGTATACAAATATTAATCTAGAGGGGGGGGGGGGGGGGTGAATAGATTTTAACTAATTTTCACCCAATTTTCGTTTAAGGTCAATATTACGAAAATGCCCCTAATAGTCAATATAAAAACAACAAGTGTAATATGGTGCAGAATTATAAATGACACTTGATGTATACCTGGAAAACCCAACCACTGGGAAAAAACCACGGGCTGTTTAGTGCGCCACACTTGAACCTCGAAATCCACTAATTGAAATGAAGTTTACAACCTATGTAGACCTCGTCTAACACTCTGGTCTGTAACCCCCCACTTCTACCACGCGGGCCTTTAAAATTGGCTCTAGTCCATATTGCTTGTGGCCTAAGCAACCTTAGCCAACAAGACTTAAATTCTCAATGAACAGATAAAACAACCTATTGTGAATATATGGAAATACTCAATACATGCATATAAGAGCTAGGCAACCCTATATGCTTATCTAGGATGATAATATGGCAACAAATGCAATCCTAGATATCAATTGCTAAATGATATGTCAAATAGCTTAGCTAACAATAGATTATAAAAACCTAGATAGCTATCACAATACAACACTCAATCATGTCATCACAAACAATCTTTATTTTGAATATAAGATATTAATCTAAGATCATTCAAATAATAAAAGAGATGCCTTGATAAATAAAACACTAAATATCAACGATAAAAGTGAAGAACATACCAAGGGAAGTGTGATGACAATACTCACTCAAATAAGCAAACTAACTATGCTAGAAAATGCTTAGATGATCTTTGATGCATATGTGTATAATTTGAGTGTATAAAAATGAGTTCTTGATTTGATTTTCTCTCAAAAATCTCTCTTTCAAGTTTAGGGTTCTTTTGAGTCAGAGAACTAGCTTAGAAAAATGAGAAAGTATGATATTTATAGACATCAAGAACAGGGCACGTGAAAAGACAATTTTTCCCTTGAAATCACTGATCGGCGGTTTCATTCTGCGGTCGTGGCCGTAAAATTGAACCGCCGAATTGAACTCGAGAAGCAGGGGATCATTCGGTGACCAGATTCGGCGGTCAATCGAAACCGCCGATCAAAACCCAAAAAGAAACCGACTTAAAATATCTAATTCGGCGGTTTCATTCGGCGGCCAGACCGCCGATTAAACCGCCGAACAAAACCCGAGAATAATAAATGCATCAGGTCTAATTCGACAGTTTCGATTCGGCGGCCTGGCCGCCGATCGTAACTGCAGAACCAATCCAGAGATCTCTGGAATCAAACGGCGGTTTCCATTCGGTGGTCAGGCCGTCGATCAAACCGCCATTTCACCACTGAAGGTGAAACCAAGGGAGAAGCCAAGGGCATTCTCCGAAGGTGATCTTTGCGCAAAACCAAGCACATTATCGTGCAAGCGCGTACGTTTCCGAACATATTCGGGAAACGAATTACACGACACAAAACACACACCAAGATATGACAAACAATGTGCTAGTGTGAAAAGTGACATTTGAAGAGAATGCACACAAAAGTAAAGCATACATATGCAAACATTACAAGTAAGTGTGTGCAACTAAATCTCTTCAATAAGAAAATAAGTACAAGATATACCTTTGAGTGCTTGTCCACCTTGAGGTCTTGAGAATGGTCATTGAGCATGAACACCTATCACCTAAGCTACCCTTTGCAAACAACCCCAATATGTGGTTTGCTCACAAAATAAACCAATCAAAAACCGGGAATCCTTACACCTTTCATCTTCTAGGTATCATTCTTCATGGATTTTCTTTATTACTCACATGACTTGTAGTTAGAATATCATCTTCATCTTTTCATATGTTTTTGCTTTACAAGATAGCTCCTTTATGACTTGACTAGTTTCAAGATTGGTTTTTTATATTGTGTTTTGTGCTTTGTTTGTGATAGCTATTGCATATTGGGTTTTATTTGCATATATAGCTAAGTTGAATGCATGTCATATAGCAACATGATATCTAGGAATGATTGACATGTTCATCCATGGATAGATAAGCTTAAATGTTTGACCTTGCATTTATGGACTTTGAATATTGTTCATATTCACTTTAGGTTGCATATCACTTTTCTTTGAGGGTTAATTCTTGTATTTACCTTTGGTAGTTTACAAGCAAGAGCCTAGAATCACTATTAAAGGCCCGCGGGTAGCAAAGACGAATTAGTAAGCATATAGGTTTGATATGGTCAACCTAGATTGTAATCGTATTTGCAAATAGTGGATTTGAGGGTTTGATTGGCAATTATGCCCGTGAGTTTTTTTTTTTTTTTTTTTTTTTTTTCATCCTTTCAGGGTTTTTTCATGTAAAACAAATCGTTGTGTCATTTAGATTATTTCCGCACTTATTTTACAAAATGATTTGTGTTGGAGATTAGTGGTGTTTGCAGTTAATATTAACTAACCGAAATATTTGGCGATTAATTTGGTTAAAACCTATTCATCCTCCCTCTAGGTTTATTTAGACACTTAGTATATATATTTTCAATTGGTATCAGAGTGAGTTCCTTAACATAATTAGGAGATCTCTTGCTCTTGTTAGAGTGTCTTGCATTTGTTTGCATTTCTTTGTGTGTCTTGTGTGTCTTGCTTGATTGTTTGCATTCATCTCATCCAATCCTAAACACTATGAGTGGGAGTGGAGTTGAAAGTGAGAGTGCCTCTAGTACAATACCCCCCCTGCTCACTGGGGTGAACTATACCTCATGGAAAGGCAAAATGGAAGCATATGTGTACCAAATTCATGACCGTGCATGGATGGCGATTGAAGATGGTTACACCCCCACCTATGATATCTCCTAAGGGAGGTAGAGAGGAAGTCCCCAAGCCAAAGGCACTATGGAGTCCCCAAGAGTTTGAGGCCTCCAAGTGGAACAACAAAGCTATGCACGCAATCCTTTGTTCCATGGATGATAACCAATACAAATTGATTCAAACCACATGGATTGCTAAGAAAGCTTGGGAGAACCTAGAGACGGCTCACGAGGGAACGGAGGTGGTCAAGGACTCCAAACTCCAAACTTCAAGTCCTTCATGTAGGGAAAAACGTTTGCACGTGGCGGAAGCGAGACTAAAAAGAGTTTAGTATATTTTTAAAAAATTTCCCATATTGAACCTTAACCCTTTAATTAATTAAATATATATACGAAAAGATAAAATACCTTTGTTGCATGATCCGATTGACTAGCGTCGATGGTAATCCGCAAGATCTTCCAAAATCGATCATGAACGTGAATCGCCTAGGAGCGTGGTCTCCTTTCTTTTGAATTGTGAACTTGAGAATGGACAACAAAGAACTTTTCTAATTCTGTTAGTCACAACAAACTCCAAAAGGTTGCTAAGAATGTTCCGGTCACTTTTGAATTCACAATCGTTAGATTGAAATTCACGTGAACCTTATTCGAAATTGTGCACAAGATCTCATGATGTTAAGATCACTAGTGCACTATCGAAATAGGAACAATTCTTTTCTCACAACCCCTCTTGGCCGAAATCTCTCACTAGTCTTCGAGTAGGATTTTATTTTTCCACTTTTGCAAAAGAAAATTAATTCTTCAAAGGCAAAAACTAGGGTTGGCCGAAATTCATCCCTTGTGTTATATAAGGACCGAATTTTTTGCCCTAATATATTTAGGGTTGTTGAATTCTAGCCTTGTCCAACAAGGTGATCACCAAAGTCCTTTTCCAAATAGGATTTGTGTTTCCACAAAAGACTTCTTAGAATTCAAACCCTAATCCAACTCTTTAGTGAATTTGTGACTATATAAAAGACTTCCTAATTTGACTAAACAAATAAAGTCTTTTATATTTAATAAACTACTAATAGTAGTATACTACTAGGAAACATATTTCCTAATCAGAAAAAGATTTGATTTTTAATTAAATAATTAAATAACATATTAATTAATTTCCATTTAATTAAATAATAAAATAAAACAATATAATGGGCTTAAAAAAATAGCCTTGCCCCCCATGACTATAACATGGACCATATATTATTTTTTTTATTTTATTAAATCCATTTGGACTTTAATAAAAAAGCCCACATGTGAACTAGACCCATTCTTACTAAAAGAAACAAGCCCACATGCCTTTCATTAATATATTAATATAATTAAACAGCCCATTAAATAAATAATGTGCAAATTATATTTTTAATATGTTAAATACAATTCTAGATGGACCCATAAATAGTCTGGTAGAATATATTAAGTGATTCATGCAAGTCCGTGCGGATTGAGGATCTTGGCGAGCCTATCTAAATTTAAGCTTCAATAGACATAACCCAATCACAATCAACAAATGATTCACTTAGGTTCAATCTAATGTCCCTTTTCACCACAAAAGAAGCACTTCCCTTTGATCTTGGTTACTTTCTTGGTTTCCTTCTTGGTAGGCCCAAGTTACTTTTTCTTCTGTTGTTTCTTAACTTTCTGACGGGTCTTAACAGTAGCAACTTTACCAACCATATGAATCTCTTGACCTTTGCCTTTCACAAGGATCTTTTCAGTGCTTTGAACATCTTGCATCAAGCCTTGAAAGGTGTATTCCTTATTGTTCAAGGTGTAGTCCAACTTGAACTGATCAAAGGAATCTGACAGTGAGTTGACAATTATGTCAATTTTGGTCTCACCATCTATCTCAGCACCATTAAGTTCTGCAATATTTAGATGTGCTATGACTTTCATCATGTGATATTTCACAGCCTGTCCAGGTTTCATCATAAGATTCATAAAAGCAATCACTGCTTCTCTCTTATTCGACCTAGATATTATAGCAAACATCTCCTCTAGAGACATCATTATATCAGCAGCAGACTCCATTCCTTCTTGCTGCTGTTGCAACACGTCGGAGATAGTGGCCATAATATAACATTTAGCCATATCATCTGAAGTCTTCCACTGCTCATACTCATCTCTTTGCAAAACACTAGATTCAATAGTAGGAGTAGGTGGTTTAGGAGTAGACAGAACAAATTTATGTTTTTCAGTTTGCAGCAACTACCCAATTTTCCTTTTCCATGTGACATAATTATCTCCAGTTAAAGTATTATCTTTCAGGATGTTCATTAGGGATGGGGTCATGATTTCTGAATAAAACAAAAAATATATATAAGTAAATAATCATTGTTTAACATTTTCGAATATTTATCTTGAATTAAATATATATAATTCAATCGTAAAATTCAACGTTTGATCCAACACCTATAAATGTTACGCCTCCTTTGGGAGTTCGCACCATTTACTAGTTGGACTAGGTCCCACCTAATTGTTAACATAACAACCAATGTTTTCAATTTTAGCCTTGTGATTTTATTAACAAGAACTCTTGGGAGGATATCAATAAAACCACATTGAGTGTACTACCAAGATTTCAACCCTCAATATATTCCCTCACAAAAACCCCTCCTTGGGGAGTAGATTTCGTTTGAGTCAATTGTCTAGTCTATCCTTGTAAGGAAGTATCTTGCTAAATTCCATTCATGGACGTCCCTTGGGGGAATTAGTAAAAATAATAAAGCTCAACTAACCTTGGAGGCCATAGGTGTTTGCAATACACCTTCTCCCACTCAATTATTTAAGGCGTGTGATTAAATCCCATAGAATGATTTACCAAGTTATCTAGATGCCAATTAGATACCTAAATCATTCAATGCATGTTCATACCAAAAGAGATATATGAGTGGCACTCCTATTCTACATGACATGTTATCAAACAATAACAAATATTATAATATTTATGATCGAACCAAAATTGGTATGATTTTGGCCCTCATTTCCTTCTCCTTTTGCTTGATTCTTGGGCATTATTCTGTGATTTAATGGTGTTAATTAAGTATTTTCAGGTATTTATAAAGTTGAAGGGCATTGTAGTAAAATGGAGAAATTAGGGGCAAAAGCGTAATATTTGGAGGAAGATTGGAGATATCGTAATATTGGAAGAATATAGGGGACCGAAGTGCAAATTGCCACTCAAATCAGCCACGCAGACAGCATATGAAACGTTGCGTTTCACTAAAATGAAGAGCCAAGCTTGGCTCTAAGCACACCCCAGGCCACGCCCAAACGCGCCCCATGTGCGCCCAGATTGGAGGCCCAATTATACCAGCCCATCTCTTTCAACAACCCGACCTCTTTGGATTAATTGAAACGGTGCCGTTTCAATTAAATGTGCAGCAGACCAAGAGAAGCCCAACCACACGTGGGCCTAACAGCAGACCCAAACACAAGGCCCAATCTTGCACCCCACCTGATTTGCACAGCCCAATCACACCCCAGCCTTCTCTAATTGCACCCCCACATGAGACAAGGATGATGCAGCTGTGTGCACCTAGCCCACTTATTAAGGACACCCCAAAATCACTATTCAACCTTCTTCCACAACGTGATGTCCACCATGGCAGCCCCTTCCCTCCAAACCCTAGCCGGCCGACGACCACCTTCCCGGACCTATCGTCGGTCGGAAACCAGCCCAAATGAACGGCAAACAGACCAGCTGGTCGGTCGGTCCATTTCCTACATCCCAAATCGCTGGAATCTTCAAGCTCCTCACCACCCACTCTTGTCATGCCATGTCACCCTTTTGGTTACCATTTGTCATTCGAGGTCGCCACGGCGACAGGGAGTTGATTCCCACACTTGATGAGGTCGCCATTTGCATCCCCAAGGTCGCCATTTGTGCCAAAACCGCGACCATTCTGCTGTGCATCTCTGATTGGCTGTTTTTGGAGGGAAAATTACAGAAAGGCCCCATAGAGGGGCCAAAATGGTAATTTGACAAGTACAGGGGGTGTTTTGGTAATTTGCCATCCGTGACCTAATTCAAAAATACTATAAATTTAATAAGCACAAGCGATATACCTTTAATAAGCTCTTGTGCTTGAGTGCTTGAAATCTATTTAAACTTGATCACGAACAGTGAAGCCATAATCTACCCTTACATAATTAAACCTCAATTGTGGTTTGTCAACCAAATAAGCCAATTAAAAATGAGAAACTTACAATCTCCCCTTTTGGCTATTTTGTGACAAAACCACCACTCATAATTAATCCTCAAAAGAAAAGAAAAGAAAAGAAAAAAACTATAAAGGTCGCCATTTGCATCCCCAAGGTCGCCATTTGTGCCAAAACCGCGACCATTCTGTTGTGCATCTCTGATTGGCTGTTTTTGGAGGGAAAATTACAGAAAGGCCCCATAGAGGGGCCAAAATGGTAATTTGACAAGTACAGGGGGTGTTTTGGTAATTTGCCATCCATGACCTAATTCAAAAATACTATAAATTCATCCCTCTTTTCAATTTGAATGCCAAGCCTTACCAAGCAATATTCAAGCCTATTTCTCTCCTACCAATCTCCCTTTTCTCCATTAATCATCTCCCAAACTCCTCCATTTCTATACTTGGACTTATCTTTTCCATCCAAAACCTCACACCAAATCTTGATTACTTCCCTAGACCACACCGCTGTATACACAGCGTGGATGCTCTGGGAAACTTCACAGTTGGGACCGCTGTGGAGGCAAGATCACCAACCGCTGTACCCTACGTATGAAACCCATTGGTTTTTGTTGCTGTGGGAGCCGCGGTATAGGCAGGTGCATGAGAGGCGACCTGCACTGTGGTAAGAGATAAAAATCTCTTTTTGGGGCTTTCAAACACATTTAATCTATATGAATGTTGTGCAAGTGTGAGGGGTGAAAAGAATGTACACAAAGCAATGAACACACATGCATATAAGATAAGTGTGTGTGTGCAACTAATCTCTTCAAAGGGTTAAGCACAAGTGATATACCTTTAATAAGCTCTTGTGCTTGAGTGCTTGAAATCTATTTAAACTTGATCATGAACAGTGAAGCCATAATCTACCCTTACATAATTAAACCTCAATTGTGGTTTGTCAACCAAATAAGCCAATTAAAAATGAGAAACTTACAATCTCCCCTTTTGGCTATTTTGTGACAAAACCACCACTCATAATTAATCCTCAAAAGAAAAGAAAAGAAAAGAAAAAAACTCTAAAGGTCAACAAGAGTGTTTTTACATTACAAAGAGATACCTAAAAACTAGATGTTCAAGCTTTCCATCTCTTATAGAATAAACATCCCTATAAAACAAGATAACTACACTTTCCAAGACAAGTGTATGTGAAGTGATCAAGTGAAAGATAAATATAAGCATTTGCATTAAAGAAAATACTAGCAACATCATCCAATGAAGTGCAATGCAATGCGCCCCCACCCCCCCCCCCCCCCCCCCCCCCTAAATGGGTTACTCCCCCTAAATAAGCAATTCTCCCCAACATACACCCTATATCCTTATCTTCACTACATATACTGCTCCCTTTTTTTCCATGAGATATGTAAAGGAGTATCCCCAACCGGGTTGCTCTCAACAAAGAGAGATAGAAGCATTCAAGACATTTGCATAGTCATATACAAGAACTTTATGCAACACAATTAATTGGAAGAGAAGCAATGAGTTTTATTTTATGAAAATGTGTGACAAAGATGCTTTGCATGCAAGACATGTTGCATTCAAGTTCAAAACAATGGTATTAGGCAAAGCAAACAATAAAGGTTTCCAAAAGAATTCAAACCAATTTCACCCTTTGTCTTGAATTAAAGCAAGATATAGATTTTATAGGCAATTCAATTTAAGGAGCAACTATGTAAGTTCCTCAAGTTTGATTGGCTTATTTCGTGGACAAACCGCAATTGGGGTTTGACATGTAAGGGTAGTTTATGCGTTGGTGATAGTGCTCAAAGGCCCTCTTAAGACCTTAAGATCATAAGCACTTCAAAGGTAAAACACTTGTGCTTAGTTTTCATTGAAGAGACTTAGTTGCACACATACACTTCTCATGCTTGCATAAGTGTTCATTTCTCTTGTGTACATTCTCTTCACATTTCACACTTGCACTTCTTTGTTGTATCTTGTTATGTGCTAGTGTGTCTAGTAAGGGTGGGCGTTTAATGAATCGGTTCACTTTTCAAGTGAACCGATATATTTGGTTTTTAAGAAAATGATATGTTCCGATAAACTATACAATTGTCAACCAATCAAAAACCAATTGAACTAGATCGGTTTGGTTTGGTTTTTTCGATTTTAGGCCTATTGGGCAAAATTAATGGGCTTTAATTTATATTCAGTTTTGTCATATTTTAGACCTCTTGGGCCGAATTTGACTTCATTATAAAAAACTACAACCTGAACATTGAACCTAATGTTGAAAAGCTAGATACAGATATATCAATTGAACCATTACAACAACAAACAAAGTGCAAAGTAAAGGAGAGTTCAGAGGGTAAAATGCAAACTCACATAAAGTTCGAGAGGGACTAGTGCTAATAACCCAAAAACTTAAACTAAGCATAGCACACAGACACACACAAGGATGAATATATAAGGAAGTACTAGGGAATCTATGCAATCTTTCTCAGACCACTCAATGCACTAAACTAGTCTCATTAAACACTTCAATCCAATTTTAGGGCTTTTTTTTAAGATGTTAAAATTAAGATTTGGGTTCTTCCCATTACTCACACAAGGTCATGTGACAAACAATAGTTAGAACCCCTAATTTCACAAAACTCTAAGCCAAATTATTGTAGCAAGGCCATACATATATCAACCTTCCCATTTACTGAGCTTGTGATTGAGATTCAAGTGGAAAGGTCATTCACACCTGAACCCCAATCTCTTGAATAATCTCGATTACCTACCCACATCAATTGAAGCCACAAAATAACATGAGTAGGAGAATATAACAATTAAATAAGTAAATGAAACTAAAACTGAATTGAATTAAGAAAAATAGACTAATTAAATACATAGAGTAGTCTAATATGGTTACATCAATTCCCTAGATAGAAGTTTAGTTACACATCAATGAAAAATAAAGAGAGAAATAAAAGC
>CATOZR010000053.1:12500-15000 GCA_954870605.1 Acer campestre
AAAATCCGAGGTTCAACCGTCCCTCTCCTCTCGAGAAAGATAGAACACAGCACTACAAGCCCACTTGACCAAGTGAAAACATTTGAAAAAATTTGCGACGGGACATGACAACGGCCAAGTGAGAAAGTACTGACAGTGCCTATCTCAGACGAGAGGTTAAAAACCCATTTCCTGACCCGACCGCGGTACCTCATTACTCCGATCCCACAGCCGAAGCCATGCTCACGTTTCTGTGAAGTACGTTGGAAAGACCAAAATCCGAGGTTCAACCGTCCCTCTCCTCTCGAGAAAGATAGAACACAGCACTACAAGCCCACTTGACCAAGTGAAAACATTTGAAAAAATTTGCGACGGATTTGAAAAATTTTTCCGACGGGACATGGTGGAGATTATTGATTAATCTCCACCAACGGCCAGATGGGAAATTAGTGACGGTGCCGATCTCCAACGAGAGGTTAAAAAACTCATTTCCTGACCCGACCGCGGTATCCTCATTACTCCGATCCCACAGCCGAAGCCATGCTCACGTTTCTGTGAAGTACGTTGGAAAGACCAAAATCCGAGTTGAACCGTCCCTCTCCTCTCGAGAAAGATCGAACAGAGCACTCCTTTCCCACAGGCCGTGGCCGGCGGATCGATGAAAGTTTCCGACCGTCGCAAAACCCACAACCTTTCATCGATCCGCCGACCGGGGTGTGCCTATGCCTCACCCATCCTCCTCGATGGATGGGGGGGAACCCAAGCATAGGCACCGGGGCACCTCTTTTCTCAACCAACACCTCCCCCCTAAAGAGGTTTTAAAGCAGTTGCAGGAGTGTTTGGAGGGAACACACCTTATGCTTGAGCGGTCACCCAAGCCTATAAAACCTTCATTTTAAAGAATTTGGCCACGATTTTTTCCAAGAATGCTTAGAATGAGGCCACAAACCACCATGCAAAATTTGAGCCAATTCTGAGAATTTTTTTTTTTTTGCCCCCGAAGGCCAACGTTGCACGGCCAAGGCTAAAATCGAGCACAAGGCGTGCCCACGCCGAGGCACCAACGTGTGCTATTTGCACACGCCAAGGCACCAAGGAGTGGCTGGGGTGAGGGGGGCACCCCATGGCATCACTCTTTTGTGGGGCCCACCGGACTGACCTTACACCTCCCCCCCTAAAGAGGTTTTAAAGCACTTTCAGGAGTGTTTGGAGGGAACACACCTTATGCTTGAGCGGTCACCCAAGCCTATAAAACCTTCATTTTAAAGAATTTGGCCACGATTTTTTCCAAGAATGCTTAGAATGAGGCCACAAACCACCATGCAAAATTTGAGCCAATTCTGAGAATTTTTTTTTTTTTGCCCCCGAAGGCCAACGTTGCACGGCCAAGGCTAAAATCGAGCACAAGGCATGCCCATGCCGAGGCACCAACGTGTGCTATTTGCACACGCCAAGGCACCAAGGAGTGGCTGGGGTGAGGGGGGCACCCCATGGCATCACTATTTTGTGGGGCCCACCGGACTGACCTTACACCTCCCCCCCTAAAGAGGTTTTAAAGCACTTTCAGGAGTGGTGGGAGGGAACACACCCTATGCTTGAGCGGTCACCCGACCCTATAAAAACTTCGTTTGAAAGATTTTTCCGTGCCATTTTTTGCATGGATGCCTAGAATAGTGTCATAGACTATCTTGCAAAATTTGAGCCAATTCCGAGAATTTTTTTTTTTTTTTTTCCCCACCAAGGCCTTGCCTAGCCAAGGCCAAAATCAGCCCATGGTGCCCAAAATGTGCACACTTCTACCAAGCCGTGCCATAAAAACTTCGTTTGAAAGAATTTTCCGTGCCATTTTTTGCATGGATGCTTAGAATAGTGTCATAGACTATCATGCAAAATTTGAGCCAATTCCGAGAAATTTTTTTTTTTTCCCCACCAAGGCCTTGCCAAGCCAAGGCCAAAATCAGCCCATGGTGCCCAAAATGTGCACACTTCTACCAAGCCGTGCCATAAAAACTTCGTTTGAAAGAATTTTCCGTGCCATTTTTTGCATGGATGCCTAGAATAGTGTCATAGACTATCATGCAAAATTTGAGCCAATTCCGAGAATTTTTTTTTTTTTTTTCCCCACCAAGGCCTTGCCTAGCCAAGGCCAAAATCAGCCCATGGTGCCCAAAATGTGCACACTTCTACCAAGCCGTGCCATAAAAACTTCGTTTGAAAGAATTTTCCGTGCCATTTTTTGCATGGATGCTTAGAATAGTGTCATAGACTATCATGCAAAATTTGAGCCAATTCCGAGAAATTTTTTTTTTTTCCCCACCAAGGCCTTGCCAAGCCAAGGCCAAAATCAGCCCATGGTGCCCAAAATGTGCACACTTCTACCAAGCCGTGCCATAAAAACTTCGTTTGAAAGAATTTTCCGTGCCATTTTTTGCATGGATGCCTAGAATAGTGTCATAGACTATCATGCAAAATTTGAGCCAATTCCGAGAATTTTTTTTTTTTTTTCCCCACCAAGGCCTTG
>CATOZR010000054.1:7500-10000 GCA_954870605.1 Acer campestre
GAAAACATTTGAAAAAATTTGCGACGGATTTGAAAAATTTTTCCGACGGGACATGGTGGAGATTATTGATTAATCTCCACCAACGGCCAGATGGGAAATTAGTGACGGTGCCGATCTCCAACGAGAGGTTAAAAAACTCATTTCCTGACCCGACCGTGGTATCCTCATTACTCCGATCCCACAGCCGAAGCCATGCTCACGTTTCTGTGAAGTACGTTGGAAAGACCAAAATCCGAGTTGAACCGTCCCTCTCCTCTCGAGAAAGATCGAACAGAGCACTCCTTTCCCACAGGCCGTGGCCGGCGGATCGATGAAAGTTTCCGACCGTCGCAAAACCCACAACCTTTCATCGATCCGCCGACCGGGGTGTGCCTATGCCTCACCCATCCTCCTCGATGGATGGGGGGGAACCCAAGCATAGGCACCGGGGCACCTCTTTTCTCAACCAACACCTCCCCCCTAAAGAGGTTTTAAAGCAGTTGCAGGAGTGTTTGGAGGGAACACACCTTATGCTTGAGCGGTCACCCAAGCCTATAAAACCTTCATTTTAAAGAATTTGGCCACGATTTTTTCCAAGAATGCTTAGAATGAGGCCACAAACCACCATGCAAAATTTGAGCCAATTCTGAGAATTTTTTTTTTTTTGCCCCCGAAGGCCAACGTTGCACGGCCAAGGCTAAAATCGAGCACAAGGCATGCCCACGCCGAGGCACCAACGTGTGCTATTTGCACACGCCAAGGCACCAAGGAGTGGCTGGGGTGAGGGGGGCACCCCATGGCATCACTCTTTTGTGGGGCCCACCGGACTGACCTTACACCTCCCCCCCTAAAGAGGTTTTAAAGCACTTTCAGGAGTGTTTGGAGGGAACACACCTTATGCTTGAGCGGTCACCCAAGCCTATAAAACCTTCATTTTAAAGAATTTGGCCACGATTTTTTCCAAGAATGCTTAGCATGAGGCCACAAACCACCATGCAAAATTTGAGCCAATTCTGAGAATTTTTTTTTTTTTGCCCCCGAAGGCCAACGTTGCACGGCCAAGGCTAAAATCGAGCACAAGGCATGCCCACGCCGAGGCACCAACGTGTGCTATTTGCACACGCCAAGGCACCAAGGAGTGGCTGGGGTGAGGGGGGCACCCCATGGCATCACTATTTTGTGGGGCCCACCGGACTGACCTTACACCTCCCCCCCTAAAGAGGTTTTAAAGCACTTTCAGGAGTGGTGGGAGGGAACACACCCTATGCTTGAGCGGTCACCCGACCCTATAAAAACTTCGTTTGAAAGAATTTTCCGTGCCATTTTTTGCATGGATGCCTAGAATAGTGTCATAGACTATCTTGCAAAATTTGAGCCAATTCCGAGAATTTTTTTTTTTTTTTTTCCCCACCAAGGCCTTGCCTAGCCAAGGCCAAAATCAGCCCATGGTGCCCAAAATGTGCACACTTCTACCAAGCCGTGCCATAAAAACTTCGTTTGAAAGAATTTTCCGAGCAATTTTTTGCATGGATGCTTAGAATAGTGTCATAGACTATCATGCAAAATTTGAGCCAATTCCGAGAATTTTTTTTTTTTTTCCCCACCAAGGCCTTGCCTAGCCAAGGCCAAAATCAGCCCATGGTGCCCAAAATGTGCACACTTCTACCAAGCCGTGCCATAAAAACTTCGTTTGAAAGAATTTTCCGTGCCATTTTTTGCATGGATGCCTAGAATAGTGTCATAGACTATCATGCAAAATTTGAGCCAATTCCGAGAATTTTTTTTTTTTTTTCCCCACCAAGGCCTTGCCTAGCCAAGGCCAAAATCAGCCCATGGTGCCCAAAATGTGGACACTTCTACCAAGCCGTGCCATAAAAACTTCGTTTGAAAGAATTTTCCGAGCAATTTTTTGCATGGATGCTTAGAATAGTGTCATAGACTATCATGCAAAATTTGAGCCAATTCCGAGAATTTTTTTTTTTTTCCCCACCAAGGCCTTGCCTAGCCAAGGCCAAAATCAGCCCATGGTGCCCAACATGTGCACACTTCTACCAAGCCGTGCCATAAAAACTTCGTTTGAAAGAATTTTCCGTGCCATTTTTTGCATGGATGCCTAGAATAGTGTCATAGACTATCATGCAAAATTTGAGCCAATTCCGAGAATTTTTTTTTTTTTCCCCACCAAGGCCTTGCCTAGCCAAGGCCAAAATCAGCCCATGGTGCCCAAAATGTGCACACTTCTACCAAGCCGTGCCATAAAAACTTCGTTTGAAAGAATTTTCCGAGCAATTTTTTGCATGGATGCTTAGAATAGTGTCATAGACTATCATGCAAAATTTGAGCCAATTCCGAGAATTTTTTTTTTTTTTCCCCACCAAGGCCTTGCCTAGCCAAGGCCAAAATCAGCCCATGGTGCCCAAAATGTGCACACTTCTACCAAGCCGTGCCATAAAAACTTCGTTTGAAAGAATTTTCCGTGCCATTTTTTGCATGGATGCTTAGAATAGTGTCATAGACTATC
>CATOZR010000055.1:5000-10000 GCA_954870605.1 Acer campestre
CAAATTTTGCATGATAGTCTATGACACTATTCTAAGCATCCATGCAAAAAATGGCACGGAAAATTCTTTCAAACGAAGTTTTTATGGCACGGCTTGGTAGAAGTGTGCACATTTTGGGCACCATGGGCTGATTTTGGCCTTGGCTAGGCAAGGCCTTGGTGGGGAAAAAAAAAAAAAAAAATTCTCGGAATTGGCTCAAATTTTGCAAGATAGTCTATGACACTATTCTAGGCATCCATGCAAAAAATGGCACGGAAAAATCTTTCAAACGAAGTTTTTATAGGGTCGGGTGACCGCTCAAGCATAGGGTGTGTTCCCTCCCACCACTCCTGAAAGTGCTTTAAAACCTCTTTAGGGGGGGAGGTGTAAGGTCAGTCCGGTGGGCCCCACAAAATAGTGATGCCATGGGGTGCCCCCCTCACCCCAGCCACTCCTTGGTGCCTTGGCGTGTGCAAATAGCACACGTTGGTGCCTCGGCATGGGCATGCCTTGTGCTCGATTTTAGCCTTGGCCGTGCAACGTTGGCCTTCGGGGGCAAAAAAAAAAAAATTCTCAGAATTGGCTCAAATTTTGCATGGTGGTTTGTGGCCTCATTCTAAGCATTCTTGGAAAAAATCGTGGCCAAATTCTTTAAAATGAAGGTTTTATAGGCTTGGGTGACCGCTCAAGCATAAGGTGTGTTCCCTCCAAACACTCCTGAAAGTGCTTTAAAACCTCTTTAGGGGGGGAGGTGTAAGGTCAGTCCGGTGGGCCCCACAAAAGAGTGATGCCATGGGGTGCCCCCCTCACCCCAGCCACTCCTTGGTGCCTTGGCGTGTGCAAATAGCACACGTTGGTGCCTCGGCGTGGGCACGCCTTGTGCTCGATTTTAGCCTTGGCCGTGCAACGTTGGCCTTCGGGGGCAAAAAAAAAAAAATTCTCAGAATTGGCTCAAATTTTGCATGGTGGTTTGTGGCCTCATTCTAAGCATTCTTGGAAAAAATCGTGGCCAAATTCTTTAAAATGAAGGTTTTATAGGCTTGGGTGACCGCTCAAGCATAAGGTGTGTTCCCTCCAAACACTCCTGCAACTGCTTTAAAACCTCTTTAGGGGGGAGGTGTTGGTTGAGAAAAGAGGTGCCCCGGTGCCTATGCTTGGGTTCCCCCCCATCCATCGAGGAGGATGGGTGAGGCATAGGCACACCCCGGTCGGCGGATCGATGAAAGGTTGTGGGTTTTGCGACGGTCGGAAACTTTCATCGATCCGCCGGCCACGGCCTGTGGGAAAGGAGTGCTCTGTTCGATCTTTCTCGAGAGGAGAGGGACGGTTCAACTCGGATTTTGGTCTTTCCAACGTACTTCACAGAAACGTGAGCATGGCTTCGGCTGTGGGATCGGAGTAATGAGGATACCGCGGTCGGGTCAGGAAATGAGTTTTTTAACCTCTCGTTGGAGATCGGCACCGTCACTAATTTCCCATCTGGCCGTTGGTGGAGATTAATCAATAATCTCCACCATGTCCCGTCGGAAAAATTTTTCAAATCCGTCGCAAATTTTTTCAAATGTTTTCACTTGGTCAAGTGGGCTTGTAGTGCTGTGTTCTATCTTTCTCGAGAGGAGAGGGACGGTTGAACCTCGGATTTTGGTCTTTCCAACGTACTTCACAGAAACGTGAGCATGGCTTCGGCTGTGGGATCGGAGTAATGAGGTACCGCGGTCGGGTCAGGAAATGGGTTTTTAACCTCTCGTCTGAGATAGGCACTGTCAGTACTTTCTCACTTGGCCGTTGTCATGTCCCGTCGCAAATTTTTTCAAATGTTTTCACTTGGTCAAGTGGGCTTGTAGTGCTGTGTTCTATCTTTCTCGAGAGGAGAGGGACGGTTGAACCTCGGATTTTGGTCTTTCCAACGTACTTCACAGAAACGTGAGCATGGCTTCGGCTGTGGGATCGGAGTAATGAGGTGCCGCGGTCGGGTCAGGAAATGGGTTTTTAACCTCTCGTCTGAGATAGGCACTGTCAGTACTTTCTCACTTGGCCGTTGTCATGTCCCGTCGCAAATTTTTTCAAATGTTTTCACTTGGTCAAGTGGGCTTGTAGTGCTGTGTTCTATCTTTCTCGAGAGGAGAGGGACGGTTGAACCTCGGATTTTGGTCTTTCCAACGTACTTCACAGAAACGTGAGCATGGCTTCGGCTGTGGGATCGGAGTAATGAGGTACCGCGGTCGGGTCAGGAAATGGGTTTTTAACCTCTCGTCTGAGATAGGCACTGTCAGTACTTTCTCACTTGGCCGTTGTCATGTCCCGTCGCAATGTTTTTCAAATGTTTTCACTTGGTCAAGTGGGCTTGTAGTGCTGTGTTCTATCTTTCTCGAGAGGAGAGGGACGGTTGAACCTCGGATTTTGGTCTTTCCAACGTACTTCACAGAAACGTGAGCATGGCTTCGGCTGTGGGATCGGAGTAATGAGGTACCGCGGTCGGGTCAGGAAATGGGTTTTTAACCTCTCGTCTGAGATAGGCACTGTCAGTACTTTCTCACTTGGCCGTTGTCATGTCCCGTCGCAATGTTTTTCAAATGTTTTCACTTGGTCAAGTGGGCTTGTAGTGCTGTGTTCTATCTTTCTCGAGAGGAGAGGGACGGTTGAACCTCGGATTTTGGTCTTTCCAACGTACTTCACAGAAACGTGAGCATGGCTTCGGCTGTGGGATCGGAGTAATGAGGTGCCGCGGTCGGGTCAGGAAATGGGTTTTTAACCTCTCGTCTGAGATAGGCACTGTCAGTACTTTCTCACTTGGCCGTTGTCATGTCCCGTCGCAATGTTTTTCAAATGTTTTCACTTGGTCAAGTGGGCTTGTAGTGCTGTGTTCTATCTTTCTCGAGAGGAGAGGGACGGTTGAACCTCGGATTTTGGTCTTTCCAACGTACTTCACAGAAACGTGAGCATGGCTTCGGCTGTGGGATCGGAGTAATGAGGTGCCGCGGTCGGGTCAGGAAATGGGTTTTTAACCTCTCGTCTGAGATAGGCACTGTCAGTACTTTCTCACTTGGCCGTTGTCATGTCCCGTCGCAAATTTTTTCAAATGTTTTCACTTGGTCAAGTGGGCTTGTAGTGCTGTGTTCTATCTTTCTCGAGAGGAGAGGGACGGTTGAACCTCGGATTTTGGTCTTTCCAACGTACTTCACAGAAACGTGAGCATGGCTTCGGCTGTGGGATCGGAGTAATGAGGTACCGCGGTCGGGTCAGGAAATGGGTTTTTAACCTCTCGTCTGAGATAGGCACTGTCAGTACTTTCTCACTTGGCCGTTGTCATGTCCCGTCGCAATGTTTTTCAAATGTTTTCACTTGGTCAAGTGGGCTTGTAGTGCTGTGTTCTATCTTTCTCGAGAGGAGAGGGACGGTTGAACCTCGGATTTTGGTCTTTCCAACGTACTTCACAGAAACGTGAGCATGGCTTCGGCTGTGGGATCGGAGTAATGAGGTACCGCGGTCGGGTCAGGAAATGGGTTTTTAACCTCTCGTCTGAGATAGGCACTGTCAGTACTTTCTCACTTGGCCGTTGTCATGTCCCGTCGCAATGTTTTTCAAATGTTTTCACTTGGTCAAGTGGGCTTGTAGTGCTGTGTTCTATCTTTCTCGAGAGGAGAGGGACGGTTGAACCTCGGATTTTGGTCTTTCCAACGTACTTCACAGAAACGTGAGCATGGCTTCGGCTGTGGGATCGGAGTAATGAGGTGCCGCGGTCGGGTCAGGAAATGGGTTTTTAACCTCTCGTCTGAGATAGGCACTGTCAGTACTTTCTCACTTGGCCGTTGTCATGTCCCGTCGCAATGTTTTTCAAATGTTTTCACTTGGTCAAGTGGGCTTGTAGTGCTGTGTTCTATCTTTCTCGAGAGGAGAGGGACGGTTGAACCTCGGATTTTGGTCTTTCCAACGTACTTCACAGAAACGTGAGCATGGCTTCGGCTGTGGGATCGGAGTAATGAGGTGCCGCGGTCGGGTCAGGAAATGGGTTTTTAACCTCTCGTCTGAGATAGGCACTGTCAGTACTTTCTCACTTGGCCGTTGTCATGTCCCGTCGCAAATTTTTTCAAATGTTTTCACTTGGTCAAGTGGGCTTGTAGTGCTGTGTTCTATCTTTCTCGAGAGGAGAGGGACGGTTGAACCTCGGATTTTGGTCTTTCCAACGTACTTCACAGAAACGTGAGCATGGCTTCGGCTGTGGGATCGGAGTAATGAGGTACCGCGGTCGGGTCAGGAAATGGGTTTTTAACCTCTCGTCTGAGATAGGCACTGTCAGTACTTTCTCACTTGGCCGTTGTCATGTCCCGTCGCAATGTTTTTCAAATGTTTTCACTTGGTCAAGTGGGCTTGTAGTGCTGTGTTCTATCTTTCTCGAGAGGAGAGGGACGGTTGAACCTCGGATTTTGGTCTTTCCAACGTACTTCACAGAAACGTGAGCATGGCTTCGGCTGTGGGATCGGAGTAATGAGGTACCGCGGTCGGGTCAGGAAATGGGTTTTTAACCTCTCGTCTGAGATAGGCACTGTCAGTACTTTCTCACTTGGCCGTTGTCATGTCCCGTCGCAATGTTTTTCAAATGTTTTCACTTGGTCAAGTGGGCTTGTAGTGCTGTGTTCTATCTTTCTCGAGAGGAGAGGGACGGTTGAACCTCGGATTTTGGTCTTTCCAACGTACTTCACAGAAACGTGAGCATGGCTTCGGCTGTGGGATCGGAGTAATGAGGTGCCGCGGTCGGGTCAGGAAATGGGTTTTTAACCTCTCGTCTGAGATAGGCACTGTCAGTACTTTCTCACTTGGCCGTTGTCATGTCCCGTCGCAATGTTTTTCAAATGTTTTCACTTGGTCAAGTGGGCTTGTAGTGCTGTGTTCTATCTTTCTCGAGAGGAGAGGGACGGTTGAACCTCGGATTTTGGTCTTTCCAACGTACTTCACAGAAACGTGAGCATGGCTTCGGCTGTGGGATCGGAGTAATGAGGTGCCGCGGTCGGGTCAGGAAATGG
>CATOZR010000055.1:12500-15000 GCA_954870605.1 Acer campestre
GGTTCTTATAAATAGGGCATGGATTCGTGGTAAAGGTTGGTTGTTGATCTTGCCACAAAAACATTGTAACATTCCCGATTGCTTATTAATAAAGAGATTGGGTTGGGAGCGGACTCCCGTAAGCTCTTGCGTTGTGATTATAGTTTGTGCATGTGCGTTGGTTGCGTGTGTGTGCTTGCTGTGTTTGAACAGGTGCTCGGAGTGCTTGGACAAGGGCTGGTGTGTTGCGGTGTGGCCACAGCTGGGCTGGTTGGAGAAGATCAAGAAACGAAGGGAAACACATTGGCAAAGTGTGTTTGCGGAAGGGCTGACTAAAATCAGGGGGTTTTAGTGCCAGCACCCCAGAAATTGTTAGGCGATTTTTAAGGGTGTGACAAGTGGTATCAGAGCTGAAGGTTGGTAAAAACTCTTCTCTATCAAAACTCGAAGATGACTAGTGACATTAGAGATCGACTCTCTTGGCTGGAAAAAGTAATTGGAGATCCACCAGAAGAAGATTTCACTGGGCTTGCTGTACTTGCTGCGGATAACAAAGATCGAATTAAAGACTTGCAGCAAGCACATCAAGATCTGCTCAAAAGCCTAGAGTCTCGGCTCAGCGGAATTGAGGCGGTGCACACCTCATCTGTTGAAGACATGGCCGAGAAGGCAAGGGAACTGCAGGAAGCCATGGCCGAAAAGGTAAGGGAACTGCAGGACGAGATTGTTGTGCTTAGGAGGGCACTCAACAATAACCCTAACAGCAGTGGAGAGGGACCGATGTCGAAGATAAAGGTACCGGAACCAAAACACTTCCAAGGCAGTAGGAACGCCAAGGAATTGGAAAACTTCTTATGGGACATCGAGCAATACTTTAAAGCTGCCAGAATACCTTTGAAGGAGCAGGTAAACATCACAAGCATGTACCTTGGAGGGGACGCAAAGCTGTGGTGGCGCACAAGGTTGATGGACGACCTTAGCGCGGGCAGGCCAAAGATCGATACATGGGAGTCACTGAAGAAGGAATTGAAGGATCAATTTCTTCCTTGCAATACTAGCTGGTTAGCTAGGGAAAACCTGAAGAAACTGAAGCAAACCGGAACCGTGAGGGATTATGTGAAGGACTTTAGTTCGTTGATGTTGGACATCCAAAATATGTCGGAAGAAGACAAGTTGTTCAACTTCATGTCAGGGTTGCAATCTTGGGCACAAACAGAGTTGAGAAGACAAGGTGTGAAAGACATACCCACGGCTATGGCGGCAGCAGAAGGCCTAGCCGATTTCCGTGCCAGCAATGCCACTTCTACTTCGGAGAAGAAGAAGTCCGTGGACTATAAGAAGGGCAAAAACAAGGAATGGAAGAAGGCTGGTAGTTGGAAGAAGAAGGAGGGTGAATCCACGAAAGGAAAGGACCACAACCAAAACAGAACAATTCCCCCGGGATGCTTTATTTGTAGTGGTCCTCATCGTGCAAGGGACTGTCCTAGGAAGGAGAAGCTGAACGCATTTGTCAGCCAAGATCCCGGAGAATCAGATGGTGCAGCCTGCTCTCGAGTAAATCCTCTACAGATGCTGAATACTATCTCGGTGGATAGGCAGCCTGACATCATGGGCCTGATGTATGTGACGGTTCATGTAAACGGGAGGAAGATACGAGCTATGTTGGATACTGGAGCTACCAACAACTTTGTGTCGCAAAGAGAGGTAGACAGGTTGGGACTGAGCTTGACAAACAGCACAAGCCGAGTTAAATCGGTAAACTCTATGGCCAAACCAATAGCAGGAGTGGCAGAGGCAACTTTGAAGGTTGGTTTATGGCAGGGGACAGTCAGCATGATGGTGGTGCCTCTGGATGATTTTGATTTGATCCTTGGTATCGAGTTCTTTAGGAAAGCCAAGGCAACTCCGATGCCCAGTCCTTGGGGTATCGTGATTATGGACGGGGAAAGTCCGTGCTATGTACAAGCTGAGATGGAAGGGATTCAAACCATCAACAAGGGTAAGGGAGCTGAAATTTCTGCAAAGCAACTAGAGAGGGGATTAAGAAAGGGACATACTACGTATGTAGCGGCAATGGTGCAAATCAAACCAGATGTTGTGGTCGAGGTGCCGGATGAAGTAGGGGAAGTGCTAGAGGAGTTTGAGGATGTAATGCCAAAAGAGCTGCCAAGAGAACTCCCACCTAGAAGGCAATGTGATCACCGGATTGAATTGGAGCCGGGGGCAACACCACCAGCCAAGGCACCCTATCGGATGGCTCCTCCAGAGTTGGCAGAACTGAGAAAGCAATTGGATGAATTGCTGGAGGGTGGTCTATTGCAGCCCTCTAAAGCTCCATATGGGGCCCCTGTGTTGTTTCAGAAGAAACAAGATGGTTCGTTGCGGATGTGCGTGGACTATAGGGCATTGAACAAAGTAACCATCAAGAACAAGTATCCTGTGCCGAATGCGGCAGACTTGTTCGATAGGCTGGCCAAAGCAACAGTCTTCACGAAGCTAGATTTGCGATCAGGGTATTGGC
>CATOZR010000055.1:25000-30494 GCA_954870605.1 Acer campestre
GACACTATTCTAGGCATCCATACAAAAAATGGCACGGAAAATTCTTTCAAACGAAGTTTTTATGGCACGGCTTGGTAGAAGTGTGCACATTTTGGGCACCATGGGCTGATTTTGGCCTTGGCTAGGCAAGGCCTTGGTGGGAAAAAAAAAAAAAAATCTCGGAATTGGCTCAAATTTTGCATGATAGTCTATGACACTATTCTAGGCATCCATGCAAAAAATGGCACGGAAAATTCTTTCAAACGAAGTTTTTATGGCACGGCTTGGTAGAAGTGTGCACATTTTGGGCACCATGGGCTGATTTTGGCCTTGGCTAGGGCAAGGCCTTGGTGGGGAAAAAAAAAAAAAAATTCTCGGAATTGGCTCAAATTTTGCATGATAGTCTATGACACTATTCTAGGCATCCATGCAAAAAATGGCACGGAAAATTCTTTCAACGAAGTTTTTATGGCACGGCTTGGTAGAAGTGTGCACATTTTGGGCACCATGGGCTGTGGCAAGGCCTTGGTGGGGAAAAAAAAAAAATTTCTCGGAATTGGCTCAAATTTTGCATGATAGTCTATGACACTATTCTAAGCATCCATGCAAAAAATTGCTCGGAAAATTCTTTCAAACGAAGTTTTTATGGCACGGCTTGGTAGAAGTGTGCACATTTTGGGCACCATGGGCTGATTTTGGCCTTGGCTAGGCAAGGCCTTGGTGGGGAAAAAAAAAAAAAAATTCTCGGAATTGGCTCAAATTTTGCAAGATAGTCTATGACACTATTCTAGGCATCCATGCAAAAAATGGCACGGAAAATTCTTTCAAACGAAGTTTTTATGGCACGGCTTGATAGAAGTGTGCACATTTTGGGCACCATGGGCTGATTTTGGCCTTGGCTAGGCAAGGCCTTGGTGGGGAAAAAAAAAAAAAAAATTCTCGGAATTGGCTCAAATTTTGCATGATAGTCTATGACACTATTCTAGGCATCCATGCAAAAAATGGCACGGAAAATTCTTTCAAACGAAGTTTTTATGGCACGGCTTGGTAGAAGTGTGCACATTTTGGGCACCATGGGCTGATTTTGGCCTTGGCTAGGCAAGGCCTTGGTGGGGAAAAAAAAAAAAAAATTCTCGGAATTGGCTCAAATTTTGCATGATAGTCTATGACACTATTCTAGGCATCCATGCAAAAAATGGCACGGAAAATTCTTTCAAACGAAGTTTTTATGGCACGGCTTGGTAGAAGTGTGCACATTTTGGGCACCATGGGCTGATTTTGGCCTTGGCTTGGCAAGGCCTTGGTGGGGAAAAAAAAAAAATTTCTCGGAATTGGCTCAAATTTTGCATGATAGTCTATGACACTATTCTAAGCATCCATGCAAAAAATGGCACGGAAAATTCTTTCAAACGAAGTTTTTATGGCACGGCTTGGTAGAAGTGTGCACATTTTGGGCACCATGGGCTGATTTTGGCCTTGGCTAGGCAAGGCCTTGGTGGGGAAAAAAAAAAAAAAAATTCTCGGAATTGGCTCAAATTTTGCATGATAGTCTATGACACTATTCTAGGCATCCATGCAAAAAATGGCACGGAAAATTCTTTCAAACGAAGTTTTTATGGCACGGCTTGGTAGAAGTGTGCACATTTTGGGCACCATGGGCTGATTTTGGCCTTGGCTTGGCAAGGCCTTGGTGGGGAAAAAAAAAAAATTCTCGGAATTGGCTCAAATTTTGCATGATAGTCAATGACACTATTCTAAGCATCCATGCAAAAAATGGCACGGAAAATTCTTTCAAACGAAGTTTTTATGGCACGGCTTGGTAGAAGTGTGCACATTTTGGGCACCATGGCTGATTTTGGCCTTGGCTAGGCAAGGCCTTGGTGGGGAAAAAAAAAAAAAAAATTCTCGGAATTGGCTCAAATTTTGCATGATAGTCTATGACACTATTCTAGGCATCCATGCAAAAAAATGGCACGGAAAATTCTTTCAAACGAAGTTTTTATGGCACGGCTTGGTAGAAGTGTGCACATTTTGGGCACCATGGGCTGATTTTGGCCTTGGCTTGGCAAGGCCTTGGTGGGGAAAAAAAAAAAATTTCTCGGAATTGGCTCAAATTTTGCATGATAGTCTATGACACTATTCTAAGCATCCATGCAAAAAATGGCACGGAAAATTCTTTCAAACGAAGTTTTTATGGCACGGCTTGGTAGAAGTGTGCACATTTTGGGCACCATGGGCTGATTTTGGCCTTGGCTAGGCAAGGCCTTGGTGGGGGAAAAAAAAAAAAAAAAATTCTCGGAATTGGCTCAAATTTTGCAAGATAGTCTATGACACTATTCTAGGCATCCATGCAAAAAATGGCACGGAAAAATCTTTCAAACGAAGTTTTTATAGGGTCGGGTGACCGCTCAAGCATAGGGTGTGTTCCCTCCCACCACTCCTGAAAGTGCTTTAAAACCTCTTTAGGGGGGGAGGTGTAAGGTCAGTCGGTGGGCCCCACAAAATAGTGATGCCATGGGGTGGCCCCCCTCACCCCAGCCACTCCTTGGTGCCTTGGCGTGTGCAAATAGCACACGTTGGTGCCTCGGCATGGGCATGCCTTGTGCTCGATTTTAGCCTTGGCCGTGCAACGTTGGCCTTCGGGGGCAAAAAAAAAAAAAATTCTCAGAATTGGCTCAAATTTTGCATGGTGGTTTGTGGCCTCATTCTAAGCATTCTTGGAAAAAATCGTGGCCAAATTCTTTAAAATGAAGGTTTTATAGGCTTGGGTGACCGCTCAAGCATAAGGTGTGTTCCCTCCAAACACTCCTGAAAGTGCTTTAAAACCTCTTTAGGGGGGGAGGTGTAAGGTCAGTCCGGTGGGCCCCACAAAAGAGTGATGCCATGGGGTGCCCCCCTCACCCCAGCCACTCCTTGGTGCCTTGGCGTGTGCAAATAGCACACGTTGGTGCCTCGGCGTGGGCACGCCTTGTGCTCGATTTTAGCCTTGGCCGTGCAACGTTGGCCTTCGGGGGCAAAAAAAAAAAAATTCTCAGAATTGGCTCAAATTTTGCATGGTGGTTTGTGGCCTCATTCTAAGCATTCTTGGAAAAAATCGTGGCCAAATTCTTTAAAATGAAGGTTTTATAGGCTTGGGTGACCGCTCAAGCATAAGGTGTGTTCCCTCCAAACACTCCTGCAACTGCTTAAAACCTCTTTAGGGGGGAGGTGTTGGTTGAGAAAAGAGGTGCCCCGGTGCCTATGCTTGGGTTCCCCCCCATCCATCGAGGAGGATGGGTGAGGCATAGGCACACCCCGGTCGGCGGATCGATGAAAGGTTGTGGGTTTTGCGACGGTCGGAAACTTTCATCGATCCGCCGGCCACGGCCTGTGGGAAAGGAGTGCTCTGTTCGATCTTTCTCGAGAGGAGAGGGACGGTTCAACTCGGATTTTGGTCTTTCCAACGTACTTCACAGAAACGTGAGCATGCTTCGGCTGTGGGATCGGAGTAATGAGGATACCGCGGTCGGTCAGGAAATGAGTTTTTTAACCTCTCGTTGGAGATCGGCACCGTCACTAATTTCCCATCTGGCCGTTGGTGGAGATTAATCAATAATCTCCACCATGTCCCGTCGGAAAAATTTTTCAAATCCGTCGCAAATTTTTTCAAATGTTTTCACTTGGTCAAGTGGGCTTGTAGTGCTGTGTTCTATCTTTCTCGAGAGGAGAGGGACGGTTGAACCTCGGATTTTGGTCTTTCCAACGTACTTCACAGAAACGTGAGCATGGCTTCGGCTGTGGGATCGGAGTAATGAGGTACCGCGGTCGGGTCAGAAATGGGTTTTTAACCTCTCGTCTGAGATAGGCACTGTCAGTACTTTCTCACTTGGCCGTTGTCATGTCCCGTCGCAAATTTTTTCAAATGTTTTCACTTGGTCAAGTGGGCTTGTAGTGCTGTGTTCTATCTTTCTCGAGAGGAGAGGGACGGTTTGAACCTCGGATTTTGGTCTTTCCAACGTACTTCACAGAAACGTGAGCATGGCTTCGGCTGTGGGATCGGAGTAATGAGGTGCCGCGGTCGGGTCAGGAAATGGGTTTTTAACCTCTCGTCTGAGATAGGCACTGTCAGTACTTTCTCACTTGGCCGTTGTCATGTCCCGTCGCAAATTTTTTCAAATGTTTTCACTTGGTCAAGTGGGCTTGTAGTGCTGTGTTCTATCTTTCTCGAGAGGAGAGGGACGGTTGAACCTCGGATTTTGGTCTTTCCAACGTACTTCACAGAAACGTGAGCATGGCTTCGGCTGTGGGATCGGAGTAATGAGGTACCGCGGTCGGGTCAGGAAATGGGTTTTTAACCTCTCGTCTGAGATAGGCACTGTCAGTACTTTCTCACTTGGCCGTTGTCATGTCCCGTCGCAATGTTTTTCAAATGTTTTCACTTGGTCAAGTGGGCTTGTAGTGCTGTGTTCTATCTTTCTCGAGAGGAGAGGGACGGTTGAACCTCGGATTTTGGTCTTTCCAACGTACTTCACAGAACGTGAGCATGGCTTCGGCTGTGGGATCGGAGTAATGAGGTACCGCGGTCGGGTCAGGAAATGGGTTTTTAACCTCTCGTCTGAGATAGGCACTGTCAGTACTTTCTCACTTGGCCGGTGTCATGTCCCGTCGCAATGTTTTTCAAATGTTTTCACTTGGTCAAGTGGGCTTGTAGTGCTGTGTTCTATCTTTCTCGAGAGGAGAGGGACGGTTGAACCTCGGATTTTGGTCTTCCAACGTACTTCACAGAAACGTGAGCATGGCTTCGGCTGTGGGATCGGAGTAATGAGGTGCCGCTGGTCGGGTCAGGAAATGGGTTTTTAACCTCTCGTCTGAGATAGGCACTGTCAGTACTTTCTCACTTGGCCGTTGTCATGTCCCGTCGCAATGTTTTTCAATGTTTTCACTTGGTCAAGTGGGCTTGTAGTGCTGTGTTCTATCTTTCTCGAGAGGAGAGGGGACGGTTTGAACCTCGGATTTTGGTCTTTCCAACGTACTTCACAGAAACGTGAGCATGGCTTCGGCTGTGGGATCGGAGTAATGAGGTGCCGCGGTCGGGTCAGGAAATGGGTTTTTTAACCTCTCGTCTGAGATAGGCACTGTCAGTACTTTCTCACTTGGCCGTTGTCATGTCCCGTCGCAAATTTTTTCAAATGTTTTCACTTGGTCAAGTGGGCTTGTAGTGGCTGTGTTCTATCTTTCTCGAGAGGAGAGGGACGGTTGAACCTCGGATTTTGGTCTTTCCAACGTACTTCACAGAAACGTGAGCATGGCTTCGGCTGTGGGATCGAGTAATGAGGTACCGCGGTCGGGTCAGGAAATGGGTTTTTAACCTCTCGTCTGAGATAGGCACTGTCAGTACTTTCTCACTTGGCCGTTGTCATGTCCCGTCGCAATGTTTTTCAAATGTTTTCACTTGGTCAAGTGGGCTTGTAGTGCTGTGTTCTATCTTTCTCGAGAGGAGAGGGACGGTTGAACCTCGGATTTTGGTCTTTCCAAC
>CATOZR010000056.1:5000-7500 GCA_954870605.1 Acer campestre
AAAAAATGGCACGGAAAATTCTTTCAAACGAAGTTTTTATGGCACGGCTTGGTAGAAGTGTGCACATTTTGGGCACCATGGGCTGATTTTGGCCTTGGCTAGGCAAGGCCTTGGTGGGGAAAAAAAAAAAAATTCTCGGAATTGGCTCAAATTTTGCATGATAGTCTATGACACTATTCTAGGCATCCATGCAAAAAATGGCACGGAAAATTCTTTCAAACGAAGTTTTTATGGCACGGCTTGGTAGAAGTGTGCACATTTTGGGCACCATGGGCTGATTTTGGCCTTGGCTAGGCAAGGCCTTGGTGGGGAAAAAAAAAAAAATTCTCGGAATTGGCTCAAATTTTGCATGATAGTCTATGACACTATTCTAAGCATCCATGCAAAAAATTGCTCGGAAAATTCTTTCAAACGAAGTTTTTATGGCACGGCTTGGTAGAAGTGTCCACATTTTGGGCACCATGGGCTGATTTTGGCCTTGGCTAGGCAAGGCCTTGGTGGGGAAAAAAAAAAAAAAATTCTCGGAATTGGCTCAAATTTTGCATGATAGTCTATGACACTATTCTAGGCATCCATGCAAAAAATGGCACGGAAAATTCTTTCAAACGAAGTTTTTATGGCACGGCTTGGTAGAAGTGTGCACATTTTGGGCACCATGGGCTGATTTTGGCCTTGGCTAGGCAAGGCCTTGGTGGGGAAAAAAAAAAAAAATTCTCGGAATTGGCTCAAATTTTGCATGATAGTCTATGACACTATTCTAAGCATCCATGCAAAAAATTGCTCGGAAAATTCTTTCAAACGAAGTTTTTATGGCACGGCTTGGTAGAAGTGTGCACATTTTGGGCACCATGGGCTGATTTTGGCCTTGGCTAGGCAAGGCCTTGGTGGGGAAAAAAAAAAAAATTCTCGGAATTGGCTCAAATTTTGCATGATAGTCTATGACACTATTCTAGGCATCCATGCAAAAAATGGCACGGAAAATTCTTTCAAACGAAGTTTTTATGGCACGGCTTGGTAGAAGTGTGCACATGTTGGGCACCATGGGCTGATTTTGGCCTTGGCTAGGCAAGGCCTTGGTGGGGAAAAAAAAAAAAATTCTCGGAATTGGCTCAAATTTTGCATGATAGTCTATGACACTATTCTAAGCATCCATGCAAAAAATTGCTCGGAAAATTCTTTCAAACGAAGTTTTTATGGCACGGCTTGGTAGAAGTGTCCACATTTTGGGCACCATGGGCTGATTTTGGCCTTGGCTAGGCAAGGCCTTGGTGGGGAAAAAAAAAAAAAAATTCTCGGAATTGGCTCAAATTTTGCATGATAGTCTATGACACTATTCTAGGCATCCATGCAAAAAATGGCACGGAAAATTCTTTCAAACGAAGTTTTTATGGCACGGCTTGGTAGAAGTGTGCACATTTTGGGCACCATGGGCTGATTTTGGCCTTGGCTAGGCAAGGCCTTGGTGGGGAAAAAAAAAAAAAATTCTCGGAATTGGCTCAAATTTTGCATGATAGTCTATGACACTATTCTAAGCATCCATGCAAAAAATTGCTCGGAAAATTCTTTCAAACGAAGTTTTTATGGCACGGCTTGGTAGAAGTGTGCACATTTTGGGCACCATGGGCTGATTTTGGCCTTGGCTAGGCAAGGCCTTGGTGGGGAAAAAAAAAAAAAAAAATTCTCGGAATTGGCTCAAATTTTGCAAGATAGTCTATGACACTATTCTAGGCATCCATGCAAAAAATGGCACGGAAAATTCTTTCAAACGAAGTTTTTATAGGGTCGGGTGACCGCTCAAGCATAGGGTGTGTTCCCTCCCACCACTCCTGAAAGTGCTTTAAAACCTCTTTAGGGGGGGAGGTGTAAGGTCAGTCCGGTGGGCCCCACAAAATAGTGATGCCATGGGGTGCCCCCCTCACCCCAGCCACTCCTTGGTGCCTTGGCGTGTGCAAATAGCACACGTTGGTGCCTCGGCGTGGGCATGCCTTGTGCTCGATTTTAGCCTTGGCCGTGCAACGTTGGCCTTCGGGGGCAAAAAAAAAAAAATTCTCAGAATTGGCTCAAATTTTGCATGGTGGTTTGTGGCCTCATGCTAAGCATTCTTGGAAAAAATCGTGGCCAAATTCTTTAAAATGAAGGTTTTATAGGCTTGGGTGACCGCTCAAGCATAAGGTGTGTTCCCTCCAAACACTCCTGAAAGTGCTTTAAAACCTCTTTAGGGGGGGAGGTGTAAGGTCAGTCCGGTGGGCCCCACAAAAGAGTGATGCCATGGGGTGCCCCCCTCACCCCAGCCACTCCTTGGTTCCTTGGCGTGTGCAAATAGCACACGTTGGTGCCTCGGCGTGGGCATGCCTTGTGCTCGATTTTAGCCTTGGCCGTGCAACGTTGGCCTTCGGGGGCAAAAAAAAAAAAATTCTCAGAATTGGCTCAAATTTTGCATGGTGGTTTGTGGCCTCATTCTAAGCATTCTTGGAAAAAATCGTGGCCAAATTCTTTAAAA
>CATOZR010000057.1:0-5000 GCA_954870605.1 Acer campestre
AGCCATGCTCACGTTTCTGTGAAGTACGTTGGAAAGACCAAAATCCGAGGTTCAACCGTCCCTCTCCTCTCGAGAAAGATAGAACACAGCACTACAAGCCCACTTGACCAAGTGAAAACATTTGAAAAAATTTGCGACGGGACATGACAACGGCCAAGTGAGAAAGTACTGACAGTGCCTATCTCAGACGAGAGGTTAAAAACCCATTTCCTGACCCGACCGCGGTACCTCATTACTCCGATCCCACAGCCGAAGCCATGCTCACGTTTCTGTGAAGTACGTTGGAAAGACCAAAATCCGAGGTTCAACCGTCCCTCTCCTCTCGAGAAAGATAGAACACAGCACTACAAGCCCACTTGACCAAGTGAAAACATTTGAAAAAATTTGCGACGGGACATGACAACGGCCAAGTGAGAAAGTACTGACAGTGCCTATCTCAGACGAGAGGTTAAAAACCCATTTCCTGACCCGACCGCGGTACCTCATTACTCCGATCCCACAGCCGAAGCCATGCTCACGTTTCTGTGAAGTACGTTGGAAAGACCAAAATCCGAGGTTCAACCGTCCCTCTCCTCTCGAGAAAGATAGAACACAGCACTACAAGCCCACTTGACCAAGTGAAAACATTTGAAAAAATTTGCGACGGATTTGAAAAATTTTTCCGACGGGACATGGTGGAGATTATTGATTAATCTCCACCAACGGCCAGATGGGAAATTAGTGACGGTGCCGATCTCCAACGAGAGGTTAAAAAACTCATTTCCTGACCCGACCGCGGTATCCTCATTACTCCGATCCCACAGCCGAAGCCATGCTCACGTTTCTGTGAAGTACGTTGGAAAGACCAAAATCCGAGTTGAACCGTCCCTCTCCTCTCGAGAAAGATCGAACAGAGCACTCCTTTCCCACAGGCCGTGGCCGGCGGATCGATGAAAGTTTCCGACCGTCGCAAAACCCACAACCTTTCATCGATCCGCCGACCGGGGTGTGCCTATGCCTCACCCATCCTCCTCGATGGATGGGGGGGAACCCAAGCATAGGCACCGGGGCACCTCTTTTCTCAACCAACACCTCCCCCCTAAAGAGGTTTTAAAGCAGTTGCAGGAGTGTTTGGAGGGAACACACCTTATGCTTGAGCGGTCACCCAAGCCTATAAAACCTTCATTTTAAAGAATTTGGCCACGATTTTTTCCAAGAATGCTTAGAATGAGGCCACAAACCACCATGCAAAATTTGAGCCAATTCTGAGAATTTTTTTTTTTTTGCCCCCGAAGGCCAACGTTGCACGGCCAAGGCTAAAATCGAGCACAAGGCGTGCCCACGCCGAGGCACCAACGTGTGCTATTTGCACACGCCAAGGCACCAAGGAGTGGCTGGGGTGAGGGGGGCACCCCATGGCATCACTCTTTTGTGGGGCCCACCGGACTGACCTTACACCTCCCCCCCTAAAGAGGTTTTAAAGCACTTTCAGGAGTGTTTGGAGGGAACACACCTTATGCTTGAGCGGTCACCCAAGCCTATAAAACCTTCATTTTAAAGAATTTGGCCACGATTTTTTCCAAGAATGCTTAGAATGAGGCCACAAACCACCATGCAAAATTTGAGCCAATTCTGAGAATTTTTTTTTTTTTGCCCCCGAAGGCCAACGTTGCACGGCCAAGGCTAAAATCGAGCACAAGGCATGCCCATGCCGAGGCACCAACGTGTGCTATTTGCACACGCCAAGGCACCAAGGAGTGGCTGGGGTGAGGGGGGCACCCCATGGCATCACTATTTTGTGGGGCCCACCGGACTGACCTTACACCTCCCCCCCTAAAGAGGTTTTAAAGCACTTTCAGGAGTGGTGGGAGGGAACACACCCTATGCTTGAGCGGTCACCCGACCCTATAAAAACTTCGTTTGAAAGATTTTTCCGTGCCATTTTTTGCATGGATGCCTAGAATAGTGTCATAGACTATCTTGCAAAATTTGAGCCAATTCCGAGAATTTTTTTTTTTTTTTTTCCCCACCAAGGCCTTGCCTAGCCAAGGCCAAAATCAGCCCATGGTGCCCAAAATGTGCACACTTCTACCAAGCCGTGCCATAAAAACTTCGTTTGAAAGAATTTTCCGTGCCATTTTTTGCATGGATGCTTAGAATAGTGTCATAGACTATCATGCAAAATTTGAGCCAATTCCGAGAAATTTTTTTTTTTTCCCCACCAAGGCCTTGCCAAGCCAAGGCCAAAATCAGCCCATGGTGCCCAAAATGTGCACACTTCTACCAAGCCGTGCCATAAAAACTTCGTTTGAAAGAATTTTCCGTGCCATTTTTTGCATGGATGCCTAGAATAGTGTCATAGACTATCATGCAAAATTTGAGCCAATTCCGAGAATTTTTTTTTTTTTTTTCCCCACCAAGGCCTTGCCTAGCCAAGGCCAAAATCAGCCCATGGTGCCCAAAATGTGCACACTTCTACCAAGCCGTGCCATAAAAACTTCGTTTGAAAGAATTTTCCGTGCCATTTTTTGCATGGATGCTTAGAATAGTGTCATAGACTATCATGCAAAATTTGAGCCAATTCCGAGAAATTTTTTTTTTTTCCCCACCAAGGCCTTGCCAAGCCAAGGCCAAAATCAGCCCATGGTGCCCAAAATGTGCACACTTCTACCAAGCCGTGCCATAAAAACTTCGTTTGAAAGAATTTTCCGTGCCATTTTTTGCATGGATGCCTAGAATAGTGTCATAGACTATCATGCAAAATTTGAGCCAATTCCGAGAATTTTTTTTTTTTTTTTCCCCACCAAGGCCTTGCCTAGCCAAGGCCAAAATCAGCCCATGGTGCCCAAAATGTGCACACTTCTACCAAGCCGTGCCATAAAAACTTCGTTTGAAAGAATTTTCCGTGCCATTTTTTGCATGGATGCTTAGAATAGTGTCATAGACTATCATGCAAAATTTGAGCCAATTCCGAGAAATTTTTTTTTTTTCCCCACCAAGGCCTTGCCAAGCCAAGGCCAAAATCAGCCCATGGTGCCCAAAATGTGCACACTTCTACCAAGCCGTGCCATAAAAACTTCGTTTGAAAGAATTTTCCGTGCCATTTTTTGCATGGATGCCTAGAATAGTGTCATAGACTATCATGCAAAATTTGAGCCAATTCCGAGAATTTTTTTTTTTTTTTTCCCCACCAAGGCCTTGCCTAGCCAAGGCCAAAATCAGCCCATGGTGCCCAAAATGTGCACACTTCTACCAAGCCGTGCCATAAAAACTTCGTTTGAAAGAATTTTCCGTGCCATTTTTTGCATGGATGCCTAGAATAGTGTCATAGACTATCATGCAAAATTTGAGCCAATTCCGAGAATTTTTTTTTTTTTTTTCCCCACCAAGGCCTTGCCTAGCCAAGGCCAAAATCAGCCCATGGTGCCCAAAATGTGCACACTTCTATCAAGCCGTGCCATAAAAACTTCGTTTGAAAGAATTTTCCGTGCCATTTTTTGCATGGATGCCTAGAATAGTGTCATAGACTATCTTGCAAAATTTGAGCCAATTCCGAGAATGGTGGTCTTTGAACAACTGTTGGATTGTATAAAGTCCGGTGTTCTTTCAAACCCTAAAAACGACTTCCAGATTCATGTTGAATTTAGTGACTTCAAGATTCAAATAAGATCCTGACTTCTTCCAGATTCATGTCGAATTTACACATGCAAAAGAATTCCGTATGTTTTGCAAGACAATGTCGGCTCTGTACCATGTTGACTTCCAGATCTGTATGTACTAACTGCAGTTTAAGTAAACGTTAGGGTGCTCCAATGCAATTTTCCCTAAAGCAAATTTGACTAAAACTTAATGTTTCTCAGCGTAGAGTATAAGACCACCATTCCCTTATATCAGTATCAGTAAAAGACGGAATGTTTTCACATCAGCAGTCCCAGCAAGAAAACCCCCACCGAACTTGTTCACATCTACATATGCTTCTGTATGAAAGTAAAAAATATGAAAGTGGAGAATGGGTCCAACATTTTGTTTCATAAAGGAGTTAAAACAATAAGGTCCTTACCAGTAATTGCATCAAGTCCGGTGTTCTTTCAACAAACGAAACATATGGACAGAACAATGGAATTTCAAACCCTAAAAACAGTAAAATGGTTCTAACATGTTCAAGTGAAAGAAAACATAACAGAGTCCGAAATCCATGAAGGTTCAGGAACAAATAAAGATGTTATTAAAGTATATACTTACCGATTCCATGAACGAAAACGAGCGTCGTGTTTGATGAAATGAATAGAGAACAGAAAGTGTGAAACCCTAAGAGCGTCAATTACAATAAATAAGATCTATTTTTGTCAGGTAAAGAATAGATGATGTTGAGTTCAGTTTAGAGAACATGATGTTGCTATTAAAAACCGATTCCATGATGGTGAGAACCGTTTGGAGTTGAGAAGGAGAGAGTGGTGAAAGAAAAGAGAAAAATTGTGATAGGGCAGAAACGACGTCGTTTTGTAAAAAAGCGGTAAAAATAGTATAATGTGTGCCCTAATCTTTGAAAGGGCATAACTTTGTGCTCGGATGTCCGAATTAGGCGATTTTTTTTTTGAAATCGCATAGAATGATGCAAGGAATGCGGTGGGAGCAAGTCCAGGGGGCTTGTGGCCGCTTTTTCGGCCCAAAAAACCCCTTTTTCATCAAAAAAATGTGTTTTTAAGTGTCGTGTCCATTTCGAACCTCATTTCGAACCTCATTTAAACCTTTTCCTCTCGATCCGACACCACAGCCGTGTCCGTCTTGATCCGGAGAATTACTTTGACATCAGGTCTCGTGGAAATGGACACGTTTTAAAAATTATCTTGAAACTACTTATTTAATTTGTTTGATATATCTTACTAGTATTCAATGTGGCGTCGCTGGCTAGTTTGGTATGGTTTTTCTTTTGCAACCATGGTTCAAGCATTCATGACACATAAAACTTAAAGGTTATATTCTTAATACGTACTAGTACTAGTTAAAATGATTTTGTTTTT
>CATOZR010000058.1:0-70173 GCA_954870605.1 Acer campestre
ACAAATATACTGATTCAGATGCTAATTTTAAAGTCCTAACCAAACAAAGAAATCAGTTTTCCTTTCCATTCCATTCCCATTCTCATTCCCATTACCATTCCGATTACCATTCCCGTCGTTTAACCAAACGCCACCATAGTACATTCACTTTTAGCCGAGTGGTACTTAGACTACTAATACATACCTCTCTCTCTTAGATTTGTGATTAAGATTCGTATTAATCAATATGTGTAGGAAAATTTCTCTCCAAAATTTTGTAGGAATAGATATTAATTTTTTTAGTGTTAATGGAGTGGATATCAAACTAGTTAGTGTGAAGAGATTTCTCATTGATGTTGTGTGGGTGTAGATAATCGAACAAGTATTGCTTGATTTAGTAAATCGGTGTCCGGTTTTTTCAAACTTTTGCTTTTTGAAAATATTTTTAAAAGGTGTTTTGGAACATTTTTCAGTTAAAACCTTGAAAAAAAAAAACTTTAATAAATATTATACTAATAGATAAATAATTAAAACTAATCAAATCCAAAAGTATGTACTTAAATTATTCATTTTTTTTTTTCAACTCGACAATGGTAGGATTTAAGAACTTAGGCAAATCACACTGACCCCCTTGAGGTTTTATCCGAAGACATTTCAAATGAAAAAGTTTCACTATTCTACACTTACACCCTTATTTGACCAGGGTAAGGTTCAAAATACCCTTGTATAATAATAAAAAATAAAGGTTTTTTTACACTGACACTCAAGGGCATTTTGGACCTTACAATGGTCAAATAGGGGTATAAGTGTAGAATAGTGAAACCTTTTCATTTGAGTGTCTTTAGATAAAACCTCAAGGGGGTCATTGTAATTTGCCCTTTAAACTTTCAACCTTAACATTTAATCAAATCAAGGGCAGCAAAATGTAGCCAGCAGCAGCAGCCCGGCAACAATTATAACACAGCTTCTTTCTCAATGTCAAACCAGCACCCGTAAAAAGCAATTGATTCATTTGGATAATTTCATAATTATACTAATTTATTGTTAAAATATGATTAATTTGATATATGATTACTTGTTTAAGATTGATTAAAATTTTATAAAAAAAAAATTCTAACTTTAAATATAAATATCTATTTTTTTTAATTTTTAATAAAATATCCACTAATATCAATATTATCTCCAAAATATCTTTAATTTCGAAAGCCCAATATAATATCGAAACCAATATTTTCTTTATTGGTCAGCAGTCACCACACCCAGTTACAGAGTTACGGGTTTAAAATTTAAATAGTATTTTCAACTTAAATCTCAAATATGTAGTCTAAAAAAAAGTTATACAGAGACCAGGGTTTTGTAACTTTTATTTTATTTATATTTTTTTTATTAATGCTAAAACCCTCATCTCCCAGCAAGTTACCTCTGTAAAGCTTGAAAATTCAATCAATTCTTTGCTCAGTTTCGATTTGATTAGAGAGAGAGAGAGAGATATAGAGGGAGGATTTTGAAGTAATGGGTTTGAAGAGAATAGTGAAGAAGAGTTTGGGATTGGGAGAAATGGGGTTCACAAAAGATGGTGGAAACATCAACTGGTTCCCAGGTCACATGGCCGCCGCCACTCGCGCCATCAAGAGCCGCCTCAAGCTCTCCGACCTCGTCATCGAAGTCCGCGACTCCCGCGTATGTTCACTCCTCACCTTTACTTCTACTCTTATCTGTATAATATACACATTACGGGTCTCTGATTTTGAATGTTGTTGTTGTTTTGAATTAACAGATTCCTTTGTCTTCTGCACATCCGGAACTACAGTCTCAGCTCTCGTCCAAACGTCGTATCCTTGCTCTCAACAAGAAAGATTTAGCCAATCCCAATATTTTGAATGTGAGTCCTCCCTTGTTCTTGTTTTCTTTTCGAAAACGGCTATGTATTTAAGATTGGTTCATATTCATTTATGATATGCTTATTTGTTTATTTCTTGTAGAAATGGGTTCATTACTTTGATTCCTGCAACCAAGATTGCATTGCGATAAACGGACACAGTAAGAGCTCTGTTCAAAAGGTTAGTGTATACATTTCATATAATTTCACTTCATTATCAAAAAAATAGATAGTGCGATTCTCTAATCAGTTGCTAAATTTTTGGTAATTTATATTTTCCTTGCACGTTTGAGCTGCTGAATTAAGTAATGATTACGGAAGTTTAGTTTTAACGAACTTAGAAAATTTAAAAGAGTTTTTATAACACCTTGCTTTATGGTATTATATATTTCTTGCATATGATACAGCTACGTCAGAATGTGGAACCTCTGATAGCTTTTGTCGTCACATTGCTGATATTAATTTTTAAATTCTTTGAGTTTAGCCTTTGTGTGTTATGGGGAATTAAATCTGTATTGATTTACTAGTAATTTGTGTTTTGTTCATTATGATCGTAATGTTAGCACATATATTAATCCAGCTAATCTGCTTTTCAGTGAAGGAAATACCTACACACGCTAGAGTCTGTGTTGCAGTAGCCAGTTTTAGAATTTGATTTTCATGCTTGTACTTGTTATCACCTAGCATACCAAGTTTTCCACAACCAATCTCGTCTTATCCTTTGTGTGTGAGTGTTGTTTGATGTTATTTTCTCCAGTATGAAGTCGTTTCTCTGTGTTTTGTTGGTCTTGATATATGAATGGAAATTTATTTAATGCTTCATCTAATTTACTTTTTCACTTGCATTCTTTTTGATAATGTTTGATCCTGGTTTATGCGCTGAAGCTTCTTGAACTTGTGGAGTTAAAACTGAAGGAAGTTATTTCAAGGGAACCTACTCTCCTGGTTATGGTTGTTGGTGTTCCTAATGTTGGGAAATCTGCTTTAATCAATTCAATCCATCAAATTGCAGCGTCTCGTTTTCCCGGTAAGATGTTAATATGTTTAGTGTTATTATAATCTGATAGAATTGTCTTGAACATCATTGTAGCCTCAATTTGGTAGTCAATGCTCATTATAGTTATCATTATATTTAGTCTTAATGTGTGCTTATTGGCCAATAATGGCTTAGAAGTTTTTACATAGTGCAGGAGAAGATGAAGCGAGCTAGAGTAGGTCCATTGCCAGGTGTCACTCAAGATATTGCAGGATTCAAGGTCAATTTATTTTATCGTTTCTCTTTTTAAATTTTGTGGTTCTGTATTCTACAGAATCTGTTCCGTCTCCCTCTGTGCCTCCCTGCTCCCCACTTCCTCTTTATGTGTTTCTGTCCAGTGAGCATATATGTTCTACATTGTCCTCTTTTATTCTTTTTGTTCTTTTTTTTTCTTTGATGCTTCAATTTGGAGACTTATATCTGAATTAGGCAACATATCCATTGATTTGTCTGTTTATTAACGCCAAAATTGTGGTGGCATAGTGTCCTCAATCTTTGTTTAGATACCTTTTCGCTAGATTTCCAACATCTACATTGGCATTTGTTATACTTCTGAAAATTTCATAGAGTCTATCTTGTTTTCCTCTTCTTTCTTTTTTAATTTAAAAATTGAACTGTTTCCAGTTATTCTCTTTAGTTTCTTTCTAAGCTGTCTACCATTCTCTTGATATTCCTACAAAATTTTATTTTCATTTAGTAGTTATGGCCATGATCTTAACCTGGTGATTTCAGATATTGATATTTTGTATCTTATGTTGATGTACAGATTGCTAATAGGCCTAGCATATATGTTCTAGACACCCCAGGTGTTTTGGTTCCAAGTATTTCAGATATTGAGACAGGATTAAAGCTAGCTCTTGCAGGTTGAGCCCTCTTCCATAATTACACCCCTTTTTTTTCCATTTCATGTTATTTTATGTTTAATAAAATTCGGTTTATTTCTAATGTGTTATGTATGGACACCAGAGCATGTTTTTGTTTCTCAACATTTGTGCTTAGATCAAGGTCAAGATATGTGGATTCTGACCATGGTTTACTAAATTCTTGTAACTTTAGATTTTCTATAAGCATTTTGTGGCATTAGTGATGACGAAATTTTGGAACTTGTTCTAATTGATTCAAATGTAAGTTAGTACTTATAGGTTGAGGTTTTGTTTGAGACTGAACCTATACTTCAAAAATGTATGGAGTTTTTTTTCTTCTGAAAATAGCAAGTGGATATGTCCTTAAGCTGCCTTTAAACTGTTAACCTGATAATTTTGTTGAAACCTACCATCCTTGTATTTTCTAGTTAAGAATCTGTGAGGCATCTGAGAAACTTGTCAGCCCACACACTCGTTCAGATGTTTCCATCTACATTCAGATAACAAATTTAGTTTACAGTATCTTATTGTACTTTAAAAAACCGTGTGCAGGATCTGTTAAAGATTCAGTGGTAGGCGAGGAGCGCATTGTCCAATACTTATTGGCAGTTTTAAATAGCCGAGGCACTCCCCTTCACTGGAGGCACCTAAATAACAGATCAGAAGTGATTCAGTTTGAATCTGACAACAAGCGTGAGTACAATCCTAAAGACCTTCGCCCACAAAGCAGGAAACCGCTCAATGTGTCTGATGTGCTGTATGTTGAGGTAAGGAAAACTCTCTCTATTTAAAGCGTAAGATTGGCAAGGTTATCTCGAACTTTTAATGCTAAAATTTAATCCCTAATGTACGTTTCACAATCACTTGGTAGAATAAATTCAGTCCTAAAATGCTTTACGTTTGCCAGTACAAAGAGATTTTATTCATTACAGTTTCTATGAAGTATGAATTGCTAATTAGAATTGGCTGTTTTTAACATGTATCTTTTAAAAATACGAATTGCATACATTTTATCACTATTTTATTACTTTTTAAAAATTTTGTCATTTATAAAATTAATCTTGTAGCTGTTCATTTACAGGATATGGTAACAGAAGTCCAACGCGCGCTGCATGTAAGTCTAAGTGAATTCGATGGTAATGTGGAAGACGAAAACGACTTGGAGAATCTTATAGAACAGCAGTTTGAGGTGCTGCAGAAGGCCTTGAAGATACCTCATAAGGCATCTGAAGCTCGGTTGATGGTATCGAAAAAATTTCTTACGTTATTTAGGACAGGTAAACTTGGCCCTTTCATCCTTGATGATGTCCCGGATGTCAATCCACCCAAGCCCTAGGACTTCCAAGCCATTGGGTTTGTGATCTGAAAACAGTTTTCTAAAACTCTGTTATGATACATGTTGGATACAATTTATGACTAATGTAAATGTAGCTTTTCTTTATTTGTTGAATGAATATAACACCAGTGTATACTGTAAAATGATGTTCTATTTTTGACTTTTGAGTACAATAATTCATGAGAAACTGGAAAAGTGAGCTTGTTTTCTTCTAGTATGAAAATATCGATATCAATGGAAATATCGTTGAAAATTAATGTAAAAATTTACGGAAAGTATGGAAATATGGCTATAATTATAAAAACATAGACATTATTTTTAATAAAACTAAAAAAAAAGGGTTAAGATAACAAAAAATATGTTAAAAAACATATAACTCAGTTGGTAGATCGACGAATTTAGGGTTTTGTTATATGATTTTCAAATCAGCGGTTCGAATTCTACCAATAGCGAAAGCTTTTAAAAAAATACCTGGTCTAGAATTAATAAATATCGTCAAAAAAAAAAAAAAAAGTTCAAAAACATATAATATTTAACAACTATATGTATAAATATGAATATAATGCATATAGATACACGCCATATAAAATTAAGAATAGTCCATTAAAACTTCATTCTGTAGAATCTTCCATTAAAACTTCATTTTCTATTAGTTACATCATACATGCCATATAAATATATTACATCAAATTAAAAAATAGTGAAAATAGTAAACAAAAAAGTAATTAAAAATATTAGGAAATATCATCAATTTCTCATTTTACATTGACAGAAATATCCCTAATATTCTATGCAAAGGTCCTTGATATTTTGTAGAAATTTCCACGATCTTATCTAAAAATACATTACATGTTTATCGATATCGATATTTATGAAAATATCAAACATATTTCTGAAAATTACCTGAATATTTAGCAGAAAAGATATTATACCACGATAGCAATATCGGTACCCTAAAATACGAAATAATATCTTAATTTTTTTTGACATTTCAAACATTGCACTAGGTGACTAGGAAGATCAGCTATAAACATTAACTACTCCAAGGTCCATCTCCATTTTACATTATGAAATTGAATCCTTATCCCAAAGGTTTCCCCAAAATAATTAAGTCTGATCGAGTTGTCGATCACACTCTTACTCATAGTAGATTGGAAAACCAAACTATTCTCGACATCGTATCCTTAATTAATTTTATCAGTAGTCACAGTAACAACCTTGTCGACAAGACGTAAAACAACTTTCTTCTCATCCACCTCATTTATTTAACCTTTCCATTGATTTTTGGCTATGGGTTCATTTATCCAGATCCTCCTACCAAAAAATAAAAAATAAAAAATAAAAAGTTCCTCAGAAAACCAGCAAAACTAGCTTCTCTCTACAAGATAAAGTTTCTTAATAGGTTTGTGTTAAACATCAAAAACTTTTAATATATAAAAGTGTGAATATATTTTATTTACCTTCAAAATTTTAAGGCTTTTACTTGTTAAAAAAATATATTGTGACAGGTGCGTTTCAAACCTAAAATATGATCGGAATCTAAATAACCTTGAACAGGGGCGGCTCAAGGAGTCAAGGGTAACCGAGACCTTAGGCGAAAATTTAAAATGAGGCCTTGTGATTCCACATCTCCTTTTTTTTTTTTGCTACGGGTTACAAATTTATCAAGAGCCATTTTTTGCAATTCAAATAATTTTTCTGTTTTTATTTTATTTTATTTATTTATTTTTTAAGATTTTCGTGTCTGGATTCATATTTTCTACTAGACACACCGATTATCAGTTATCAAAGCTTAAAATAAATAAATAAATAAATAAAAGTAAAGTAATAGATTTTGGAACAATTAAACCTAGAATGTTTGTGAAAGAGTACATAGAGAAACAATAAGAGAGTTTAGAAGATATAAAATAAAAGATTTAAGTGAGAATATATAATTAAAAAAAAAAATTAACCATTTAAAGAAAACGAAAACTTAATGTGTAATTTTTTTTTAGGAAAACTTTAATGAGTATTTAAGTCCACTTAAATGTAGTTTACTTGAAAATAAGAATCTTTGACTTGAAAATAGGAATGAACAGTAATTTATAAGTTTAAAGAGATATTTTTTGAATAATAAATAGAAAGAAAAATATTGGATATCAATAATTAAAAAATATATATTAATAATGAAAGAATAATGCTATATTGCCCAAATTTGGTATCCAAATATGGTGCTCAAATGATGTGGCAACACTGTAGACCATTCATTTAAATTATACAAATATAATACAATCTAAATGAATGATCTACAGTGTTGCTACATCATTTGGGCACCAGATTTGGACACTAAATTTGGACAATATAATATTACTCATAATGAAAATATGGGGCTTTAATTTTAGATGGGGCTTTAGACAACTACCTCAGTTGGCTAGAGGTTTAGCCAGCCCTAACCTTGAACTGTGGTTGGTTGTTAGGTTGTATTTAACGGTTTGGTTAGGTCCCAAGTAACATGCATGCATGTGCCTCTCATCCTTGGACAACATTGCATTTAGGATTATATGAAACGTCTTGGACTTGTAAAAGTGACCCGTTATCACATTTAGAAAAAAAGTTTAAGTCTTGGGGTAAACGTCACAAACTGATCGACAATGGAGACATTTAGAATGGTTTCATGATTGTATGTAGCAAATCGAAAGCCATACGCAACTATATGATGTTTATCACCTTTAAAACTATCAACTATCAGCAACATCTGTGCAGTTGGATTCGATATTTATTAGCACAAAATTGCTTTTATTAAAACATTTATTTCAAAAGAGATTCAGAGAATTTCTAACATAAAGCCAAAAGCTACATTGTGCCATCACCTCATCACCAGAATAGAATACAATTATATTTCCTGATATATCCACTTGATTGTTCTTCAACCGCACTCTAAACTTGTCTGTATTTAGGGTTTGAACAAATGACTTTTAAGTTAGCAGCTTAAATCCTATAAACAACTAAAGTTTTTAAAAAAAATTTGATGCAGATGAATAGATACCATTAAAAAAAAAAAAAAAAAAGGTAAATAAATTAAAGTGAGACCCTATCAAAAACTTGACATAACTTGTCATGTCAATATATACATACTCGCCTACTCGGTCATTCTCCACTGGTACATATAATGTATATAAAGGTGAAAAAGAAGGAGTGCACATAAAGGAAATGTGCTAGAACTTTGAGGCTCTCTTTGGTGTACGAGATTGGATTGGATTATTTTATAGAATTGGATTGAAGTATGATTGGACTGGATTTGATATAATTAAATATAACACTGTCATTGTTTGGTGTAACATATAATATGACTAAAATAGTCCAATTTTTGGATTAAAAATAATTTGATAAATTGTTTAATATATGCTTAAACTATAATTCAATTATATATATATATAAATATATAGTAACTATTTTGAATCAAATCTATCTATTTTTTTTTTTTTTTAGTGTTACAAGAACTATTACAAATAGAACTGACGGGATCTACCGAGATTAAACAATACATGTGCGGTCCAAATATCTACTCTCATAACAGGTGATAACTACTCCCTCAATGGCACACCCCATGAAGAAAACTCTCCACACATGCTTGTAAAATACTTATGGTGGGATTTGAATCTCTCACCACTTATGTGAAAGGGAGGTGCACTACTAGCTCTACTAAGAGGTGATGTGCAATTAAATTAAATAGTTTTTTAAATATTATTACTCTCTTAAATAAAAATATAAAATAAAATAAAAAGTAAATTAAATAAATTTGTTGTTCTGTAACTCCAAAAGCTCGAATAAAAATGGTTCTTCTTCAACCTAGTCTGCACAACCACTACCATAACAAAAATAAAAATAAATAATTTTTCATACCTTCGTTTGACAGTTAGATCGAGTGTTTGAAATGAAGATGATATACAAAAAAGAGAAATTTTGAAAAATAATAGCATCGAGATTTAATGAAAGAGAATCGATGGGGGCTAGAGGATGGTGGGTTGGTTAAGGTAGGTGGAATGAATAAATGAGTCGGGCACATGAGCAAAAATAATCCTATGATTAATAGAGATAAGGGGGAGGTGTGTTTATTTTATCCCATTATCATGGTACTATTTTTCTATTGGGATTACTAGTCCCATGTTTTGAATCATAACAAATGCAGCCAAAGGCAGTATTGATATTTTACAATTTACAAAAATAAACAAGATAAAAGATTGCTACAAATAGGGTAGGTAGTGGGCACCCAAACCGTTAAACCAATCGATCCCAATTTAAACAGGTTGGTTTGATTTTGTCAAATGAAATAAACTTATTGGATTTGTTTGAATTGATTTTGAATTGGATTTGTGTTTTATCAAACCGAACAACTTACTGTTACAAGTGATTTGTCCTTACTATACAAATCATGGAATGATTTAGTGACATAGGAAATAAAATTCACTTAGGTTGCTGCTAGACACATCATTTGAGTTGGTTTTTAAACTAATTTTTTAGGTTGTCTAGCATTAATGTTTTCTTTTCGGGGCTGACCGGTACCCATTTTAACAGCGGTTTTCATTTTTAATTTTTAAAAAACATTTTAAAATACCTATTTAGTACTTGTTTTTTAAAAGCAATTAAAAAATATATAAAAAGCTGTTTTTTTTTATTATTTTATTTTATTTTTATTTTTACTTTAACATGTTATATTGAAAAACACCAAAAATGTTTTTCTTGAATTTGTTTTTATTTTTCATGTGAAGTGAGCCCCATATCATTAAATAAGTGGACGGCATATCATTAACATAGTTTTTTATTTTTTTATTTTTTATTTTTTTAATTTTTTATAACCTTTTCTTCTCCTTCTACTTCTACTCAAAACAGCCCACGAACATATGAGGACTAAGGAAAAAATCTTAAATTAGACATTTTGATATTAATTATTATAAAAATCAATTTTTATAATAAAACTTTCACACATGCTTATAAAATAAATATAGTGGGACTCAAACTCTCATCTTGAACTAGAATTAGGCATTCTTTAATATAATATCACCTGCCTACTTAACTTTTCCAAAAAAAAAAAAAAAACCACGTGGCGGGGTGATTATTTTCGTTATGCTAGGGTTCCTTTGTTTCTCGTTCGTGGGTGCGATTATGGCTATGGTCGCGCCACCTCCGGTAGAGCCTGTCGCCGGAGGATTAGTGGGGGGGGGGGGTTTAAGGATGGGGTTTTGTTGATGTGAGTTCGAGATGAATGATTTAAGTGCAACAAAGCAGATTATTGGAATAAGAATTAACAGAGACGAACATGAAGGTACATTGAAGCTTTCTCAAGCAGAGTACGTTCAGAAGGTGTTGCAGAGATTCAACATGAATGATGTGAAATCGATGAGAACACCTTTGGCTAGTCATTTCAAGTTGTCCAAGGATCAGAGTCCGAAGACGAAAGAGGAGAAGGACTTCATGGCTTCGAGTGCTGCTGGGGTTTCTGCAGGTGGAGGAGGGAAGTCATTTGCGCAAGCACTGTACAGACCTATTCCTTCTTCAAAGTATAGAATTCCTTTGAGGAGATCGGAGCTCCTTTGAGGAGATCGGAGCTGATAAATGGGGATTTAGGGTTTGATTTTTCTGATGCAAAGATGGACAAGGTTGCTGAGGACTTGAAATATGCTTTGGTGTTGAAGTACCTCTCTTCCAGATCGTTGATTGATGTTCTTTGAGTGCAGATTATCAAAAATTGGGGTTATCAAGAAGGAAGAGTGGTGGCTAGATGCGAATTTCAGCTATTTAATTGGTATGCCAATTTTGATATGAACAAGGAGCCGTCGATTGTACCACAGTGGATTTTTCTACCAGATTTGCCTCTTCATTTGTATAGATTGGACTATTTACAGAGTGTTGCTACTCAATTTGGTAGATTCCTTGGTACTGATAATGCCATATTATATCGTACAAGGGCCATAGGGGCTAGAATGTGTGTTGAAGTAGACTTGCAGGATGAAGTTGTGGAGGGATTTTCGTTGGTTGTTGGGCAAAAACAAGTTTGGCAACATGTGAGATATGAGAAGAGAGAATTTTACTGTAATAATTGTTTTAGATAGGGTCACACTGCTGTAGTGTGCCGTTGGTGAAAAACCGATAAGAAAGGAGGGCTTGAGGAAGGAAAGAGAGGAGAAGGTTTGGAAAGAAGTGGGGCGAAAAGATAGTCTGGTAAATGGGGAAAAAGGTAAAGAATTGATAGTAGTAGAGTACGTTTGGGATAGCTTCTCAAGTAGATATTTTAAAAGTAGATATTAAGAGGTAGATCTTTTAAATAAAAGTCGTTGATCGTTTGGTTATCAATTAAAAGAGCTTTTTAATGATAGAATTAACAAAATACTCTAGCAAATATTAAATTATAGGGTTATATTGGAGATTTTAGTATTATTAAAAAAACTCCAAAAGATCTACTTGGAAAAACTTTAAATTTGGGCTTCTTCAAGTAGACGTAAAACAACTTTTTTAATCATCTAAAAGCTCTACTGGGTGACAACCAAATGATACAAAAAAATTGAAAAGAGATTTTTTAATTAAAAAAACTCTTTTAGCTAATAGACAAGCTCTCCCAAACGGACACATAGAGGTTCAGGATCAGGAGAATATCGAAAATATCAAGGAGAATGTGAATGAGAGTTTGTGGGTGGAGAAGTTGCAGAAGGCTATTATTGTAGAAGAAGGGGAAATTGGTCAAGATGCTAATATAGATATTGTGAGTGGGCAGGTTGAAACTGGTGGGTGTTCGGGTTCTAAAAATAATAATGAGATTAGTGAAAAGGAAAATGTAGGAGGGGATATGGTTATTGTGGAGGGGTAGAAGATGTTGAGGAGGAAGTGAAGGGGGTGGTATATAGGAATAGCTTTGCAGTATTATCCGATGGCGATAATGATTTGGGTATTGATTCCCAAAAAGATTATAGTTTGGATCCTAGTGCTAAATCAGTTTGTAATTCAGAAGGAAAAGAAACTAAAGAAGGTCAAGTAGAAAGTCGAGGAGGGCAAACACAAAAGTTGAATTTATGATAGACAAGATTATGGCGTGGAATGTTAGAGGGATGGACACTTCGAAAAGAAGATTGAAAAAATTGATGAAAGAACATAATGTTTCGATTTTGGCTGTGTCAGAACCTTCCAAGATGTGGGACTGATGAGAAGGTGGGCTTTGTGTTTACAATTTCCTAATTTCAGTTCAAATGTAGAGGAAGGAGGCAAAATATAGGTGTTTTGGAAAGATAATATTCAGCTTGAGGTCGTGGGATCTTCGAATCAATGCTTGATTGTTTTATTGTCTGCAGATAGTGGTTCACTTCTTACGACTTTTGTCTATGTCAAATGCTCTCAAATTGAGCGTAGAGAACTTTGGGATCAACTCCATGGTATTTCGACTTTTAATGTAGATGTGGGTTGTTGGATCTCAGATTCAAAGGTAGATAACTCTCTTGGTGTAATGGCCATCAAGGCTTGGTGAGAAGCTGGGCAAAGCTGGATAGAGTTTTGATTAACAATGAGTTTGTAGCAAAATATGGTGATGCTAAAGCATGTTTGCTAAATAGGAATACCTCAGATCATGCTCCTATTTTATTACAATTTGCAGCGGATATAGAGAGATATGGCCGGCACTGTTTCGTTTTCAAAATATGTGGACCTTGCATGTGGGGTTCTTGGATGTGGTGGGTAACTCTTGGAATGAGCCTATGGTGTTTGAATCAGGTCTTCATTGGTTGGTTAGTGAATTGAAAAGAATGAAACAAAGACTTAGAGTATGGAATAAAGAGATTTTTGGCCGTGTAGATGGATTTATCGGAGAGCTAGAAGAGAGGGTGGAGCATCATGAAGAGCTGTTGCAGGTTGATTATTTCGAGGCTATTGAAGAAGAGTTTATGGTTTCCAAGGCGAAATTAGATGTATGGTATAAAATAGAAGAGATGAGGTTGGCTTAACAAGCAAAGATAAAATGGTTATCTGAGGGGGAACAAATTCAAAGTTTTTCCATGCTGTTATTGTGCAAATAAGGCAAAATTCTTGTATAAAAACCATTATGTTACTTGATGGCACATCTCTTGATAATATGGAGATGGTTCATAATGGTGCAGTTAATTATTTTGAGCAATTTCTGGGCATAAATGTTGGGGGTGTAGTGTGCAGATTTGAAGAATTTTATTTAACCAATTATTTCGGATGTGATCATTAGTCAGTTGAGAGAGGAGCCGACAGAGGAAGAAGTATATGTAGATCGATAGCTGTAATATCCGTAATGTTCAAGAATGCATGGTATCATGTACATATGTCCCTACCAAATCTTTTCTATGTATTTCTAGTACTATATCTCATAAATAATTGTATTGTAAAGATAATGGGAGGCAAGGGCCCCAAATCATACACAATTTTCTTCATTTAAGGCATGAATTAAGGCATGAATTAAGGCATGAATCAAGGCCAACAACCCACTTACATTATTATAATAATACAATACACCTATTTCCTTTAAACCCTCATTCTTATTCTTCTCATGTAAGCCAAATTTTTGAGAACGAATTCCTCTCCCTTTCCTACTTATTCTACTCTTCTTTTCTCACCAAAAATAGGAGCATATCACTAGTTTGAAGAACTTAATTTCCAAGTAAGTGTTCTTCTTCTTCTCAAGTATTATTCTCATGTCATAGACTCTCTATCTACAGTAGGCTGTTCTTGGATGAATTATTTATGAGCATGAGCATGATTTTAATTAGATTTTCGATTCATTAAGGAGATGTTTGGAGATCCCCTGTTTTTACTAAACCAGCCAGATTTCGTAATACCGTTTTGGGTTGGTTATTCATGTGGGAAAATTATGGGAATTTATATGAAGGTATATTTATATGTCTAATATCATTCTGTAAAGTTTCGTGATTTTTAGATGTGTAGAAATATTGTTATAATTTTCGGAATGGACAAAGGTCGAATCTCATTCTCTGCTGGACAGATTTCAGAAATATGGGAAAGGAATGAATATTTACATATTCAAATGATCATGGATTTAGTTGATAATTTTACTGTAGTATTTCCTATATGTTTAGATCATTCATGTCAAATTTCGTAATAATTGGAGTTGTAGAGAATTAATTAAAAATCGGAGACCAGAGGGTGGTCAGTTGTGACTATAGCTGGAAATTAGATTTCTAAGTTTGGATTTAATATATGTGAAACCCATGTTGATTTAAATGGCTGTGATTATGAGATTATGACAATGAATCAAATGTAATATTTTATAGGTTTGAGTGATTCTTGAGTTTCTAAAGCTATAGCGGATTTGTACGTGTTTGAGGTAAGTAAATTCATTCATGGTGTGTTACGTTTGAAATTACCAAAATTACTGTTTTCTCTATTGTATTTCACTCTATTATATTTGTCAAAGATATTACTGGCTTTGATCAAGTATTTACGTTGTTTAAGACTGATACATAAACTGTTTTGAAATTGATCTATTTCTTATATACCGTCAAATACCTTTTGATCACTATTATTTAAACTCGTATAGTTTTACTAAAATACTACTATTTTATTGTGATGATAGTTTTATAAAAATGCTACCGCTACCGCTACCGCTACCGCTTATACTGTTATATGAAAATGCTACTGATTTAAATATATGTGAATTTATAAAACCGTTTTGGCTCATCGTTCCGTAGTTACCGTTATTGTTACGGCCCAACTGGGATTCTGTGTGCACACATACTGTTATTGCCGCGTCACACGGGTACTTGTGACATACTGTTGCCGCGTCACACGGGTTAATTGTGACATACTGTTGCCGCGTCACTCGGGTTAATTGTGACACTATGGAACATGAGCTAACTGATATATTGATTTCACTGTTTATACTGAAAAGCTATATGTTTACCGTTTTATAAAAAGACTGTAGTTTATACTGAAAAAGCTATATGTTTACCGTTTTATAAAAAGACTACCGTTTATATTGAAAAGTTATATGCTTACTGTTTTATAAAAGAATACCGTTTATACTATGAAACTATATGATTACTGTTTATAAAAAAGAATACTATTTACACTGTAAGAACACTGTTTACTGTCTTATAAAGTGAATATCCGATTTCCGTGTTTTAAACTATGATTATTAGATCTTTTGATTTATATTGTTATACTGTTTTATGAAATGCTTTATGATTTAAGAATATGAACGGATATGATTTTAAATATTGTTTCAACCGTTTTATTAATATTTCCGAAGGGTTTATGAGAAGCTTTTGAACGCAAAGGTTTTTACAAAGGTTAATTATTTTACATGTTATGCATGAATTTATTTACCGAGTTGACGGCTCACCCCTCGTCACCATCATTTTGCAGATTGAGTTCATGGACTTAGAATGGATGGGGTTTGCTTTAACATGTGGTTGAATATGTACCGTTGGAGGATTTAATTTTATGTGTATACGTATTGTAAGGAATCAATTTATTTAATGTTGTAATTATGACTAGAATCTGGCAGTTTAGTGTAATTGATGGTATCAGGTTTGGATATTGTATTTTGGGGGACATATTATTGATGATTCTAATTGTGAATAATTATGAATTAAGGTTTTTATAAGTTCTGTTCCGTGTAGCAACCCAGTCCGTTGGGTCCCGGATTTTGGGGGTGTTACAATAGCAGCCCTAGCCCGGATGGTTTCGGGTTCTCTTTTTATCTCACTTGTTGGAAGATTATAAAAGGTGATGTGATAGCAGCAGTGAAGGAGTTTTTCAAAGGTGATGCTTTGCCTTGTTTTTATTGTTCCTCCTTTATAGTTCTTATTCTGAAGGTGAATGATCCTCATTCTTTTGATAAATTTCGTCCAATAAGCCTTTGCAATGTGATTTATAAGGCTTTCTCAAAAATTCTTGTTGATAAGTTGTCGATGGTGATTAGCGTTTTAATCTCCCCAGAACAAGGTGCTTTTGTGAGGGGAAGGAGCATTTTTGAAAATGTTACTCTTACTCAAGAGATGACTAAAATGTTACATCGGAATGTTAGATGAGGCAATGTTATGCTAAAAATAGACATGAGTAAAGCTTATGATCACATTGAGTGGAAGTTTGTAGACCAGACTCTTCATGCTTTTGGTTTTCTAGATTTCTTTTGTAAGCTGATTCAGAATTGCATTACTACTCCGTGGTTTTCAATCACGATGAATGGAACTTACATGGGTTTCTTTAAGTCTAAAAGGGGATTGAGACAGGGGATCTTTTGTCTCTGTATTTATTCATTTTAATGGAAGAAATCCTTTCTGGAATGATTAATATAGAGATGTCAGAGAAGCACATTTTGCCTTTTTCACATCCGAGTGGGCCCCCTACCATATCCCATTTACTTTATGCCGATGATGATGTTGTGATTTTCGCCAATGCTAGTAAAATGTCTATTAGTGGGTTGAAGAAGGTTCTCAAGAAATATGAAAGTTGGACTGGGCAAAGAGTTAACCTGGAGAAGTCAGCTATTTTTTTCTCCAAGCATCTGAGATTGAGAAGAAATAATGAGATTTTAAATGATATGGACTTTACATAAGGAAAATTTCCTTTTACTTATTTGGGAGTTCCGATAGTGGATGGTAAATTAAAGGTTAGTCAGTTTGATCCTTTGGTTCAAAAAATAAGCAAGAAGATTGAGGGTTGGAAGAGTCGTTTGTTGTCTCAGGGAGGTCAGTTAGTGCTGTTGAGACATGTTCTGTCTAGCTGTCTAGTATGCAGTTGCATCTGTTATCTGTTTTGAACATGCCTAAAGCAGTTTTTTAAAAAAATTCAAGGTATGTTCTCTTCCTTTTTCTAGGGTGAACATGAAGGGAAAGAAAAAAATAAATGGAAAGCTTGGAAGAAACTGTGTATCCCTGTTGAAGATGGAGGGTATAGGGGTGAGGAACATCTTTGATGTTCAACTGTTTTTATTTATAAAGTTTGGCTAGCAATTATTGACCCAAAACTTTTTATGGGTCAGATTCTTCTAAGCAAAATATATAAAAGGGGGACATGTTGCAATCTGTAAAGTTCACATTTCAAATTCTCTGTTTTGGAGAAAAATTCTGAGTTGTCTTCCAGTTTTTTTGAACAACTCCAAATGGAAGGTTAGAGAAGGTAATGTCAGGTTGTGGTATGATAATTTTTTGAGTTCAGGGCCTTTATTTGTAGAATTTTCAGAGGGAGAACATTCCCAAATCAGATTGAAGGATTTAGTTATCAACAATGTGTGGGATGTTGAGCAGTTACAAAGGCTTTTGGGTTTGAACAAAGCAGAGGAAGTTATGGGAAGGGTTGGTAATCATAAAAACTTTGAAGATATCCTGTTATGGCTTCCTGAGAAGAATGGTTTCTTCAACACTAAATCAACTTTGGATGTTGTTAGAGTTAGACTTCCTAAGTTTGAGTGGGCTAAATGGGTTTGGCACAAGTGCGTGCTGAAGAAGATTGCTGTTTGTATATGGAAGACTACATTTAATTGTTTAAGTGTTGATGAAAAGGTGAGAAGTGTGGGGGTTCCTATTGTTTTGGCTGGCAATTTTTGTAGTGTGAGAGGCAATGAGGACCTAGAACATATTTTGAATAAAGGTGATTTTGCTACCAGTTTATGGAGAAAGGTTTTGGTTGAGGTGGGAGCGCCATTTCTCTCATAGCCGAGTTGGAAAGAAAGAGTCTAGCTTTGGTTTAATAGAGCAGGTTGGTCCTCACAATTGGGAACTTTGATGGGGTTAATCCCTTGTTTAATTATTTGGAGGTTGTGGAGAAGAAGATGTGTGGCAAGACTGGAGGGGAAATTGGAGAGCATTTCTGAAGTTTGGCTTTCCATTAAACACTGGGTGCAGATTTTAAGCAAAACAATTACAGAGGTGCTTCATTGGAATACTAATGATGCTCATGTGCTGAGGAACATGAAGGTGCATATATTATACAAGAAGCAGAAAAAGATTCAAGTTCTGAGATGGTTTAAACCGAGTCCAGATAGATTAAAACTCAACCTGGATAGGAGTAGCTTAGGGAACCCAGGACTCGCTGGTGAAGGTGGCGTGCTTCGAGACTGTACATGTAATTTCATTTTTTGTTTTTCAAAATTCTTTGGTTCGTGTTCTAATAATGAAGCTGAGTTGCAGGCGGTGGTGGAAGGAATAACTACTTGTAAACAATTGGGCCACGAAGGTATTGACATTGAGTGTGATTCTGATATTGTTGTCTCTTGGATCCGGTCCTGGAAATGTAATTTATGGTATTTATGAGATTTCTGGGAACAACTTACATATTTATTAGAAGGATTTGATTTCTCTATTCAACATTTTTATAGAGAAGGTAATAAAGTGGCAGATGCCTAGGCTCGTAATGGTGTCAGTGGTAGTTTACAATTACTAGTCAGCTTCCTAGATTAATTAAAGGTTTGCTTTGTTTGGATAAGTTAGGTACGGCTTATGTTAGGCATGCTTAGTTATTCTTGAGTTTTTTGTGGTTTGTTTAGGTTGTTTTCTTTCTTGGTTCGTTTTGTTTCTTGGGGTAGGTTCATGTCTTTTCTTGTTATCCCCTTGTGTTCGTTTTTGGTTCCACGATTTTCCTCTGCCACAAGTGAGGGCTTGGCTTATGACTCTTCCTTGAAAATTAAAAAAAAAAATAAAAATAAAAAAAAAATAAAATAAAATAAAATAAAAAATAAAAAACTAAAGAGAAGATGTGTAATTTAATTCTTTCTTTCTCTAAATACTCAAATGAATTTTTTTTTTTTATATGTTAATCTAAATTAATTAGAAAGCATTTATTATCATTTAGTTAGAAATTAAAATAAAAAATTTCTAAAAGAATTATAATTTATATTGAAAATATCGTTATATATTATAAGATTACATAAAATGAAAAATATAATTAAAAATTTGAAAAAAAAAAATTATAGGCCTTAAAAAAAGGTCGTGAGCCGGCTCTGTTTCTATTTCTACTCCGAGTAATATATTTGGATGGAGAATTTGTTCGAATAGGTTGCGTGCATAATGAATGTTTGGGATTTAAAGGAACTGGTGAAGATTTGTTAATTTGTTGTGGTCGATTTATGATGCCATTACAGAACATTGCACATTATTATAGTCTATTATATTATTGATTATTTAATAATGAAATTTATTTTATAATTAATTAGTTGTTATTACAGTTTTGATATTACATAATTTTTATATTTTCTATTAATCTACCATATGCATTTTTTAGTGTTTTTAATTTTCCACATATGCTACTAGACGTGTTTTCAGATTTTGAAACTGAAACAAAAAATGTTGTTTTCATTTTTATTTTTCGAAAAACAGTAAATGAAAAACGTTTACAAGATGCACTCTTACCATTTCTTTATTTTGTCTTTAGCAAATTTAAGTCAGCTACTATTATTTCATTTGGAAGCTTGAACGAAATAGTTTCATTTTATAAGTTTTGGGTGTCTACACTTGAGTTAAACATAGTATTATTGTTTATAATATTGATATATAGGTTTAACTACTTATATAGATATTATTCTATTTGTTCAAATAAAAACAAATAATGCGATTACGTTATATTAATTTTAATTCATAAATTTTTTTTGGTAATGGATCAACTTGAAAAATTCAAAGTACATGAAAAAACATTTCAAAATTAAACTATTTTAGGAATAATCATATACCATTAAACCAAACCAATTTTTATTGTTTTAGTTTTTCCCAATAATTGTGTGTGTGTGTGTGTGTTTTTTTTTTTTTTTTTTAAGTATTAAATAAATTCAGGTTTTTCTTTTTTTAGGAGGGAGATTAACACGTAACTTCATGGTGCAGGTCTGACGAGTATACTACCGGACTAATCTCATGATCTTGGTTTTGTTTGGATTGTAAATTACTCGTGGATTAAATTGGTTTGGTTTTGGTACAGTCAAAAACAAACCCAAACAAAAAGATGTCCACCCCTAGCTACAAATGAGTTGACTTGAAAATTCCTTTTCACTATCTTTAATAATTTAGGGCTGGGCATGGGTTGGTTTGGTTAGGTTTGACTATACTCAAACCAAACCATTATAAAATCGGTTTAATTTTTTACAATCCAAACTAAATCATTTATAAGATAAAACCAAACAAATCCAAACCAATAAAAATCGGTTTGGTTCGTTTGGTTTAACGGTTTAAGTAAATAATTACATTATTTTTTATTTGGATAAATTTAATAAGATCAAATTATCAATATAAGTAGTTAAACCAATTATCAATAAGATAAATAATAATACTAATTTATAATACTAACTTTAACTCAAGTGCGGAACGATAATCATTTAAAAAAAAAAAAAAAAAAAAAAAAAACCTCAAGTATAAAACATCAAAAACTTATAAAATAAAACTAAATCGCTTAAGCTTCTAAATTATTAATATCAACCACCGTCGAAGCAACCACTTTGAAGTTTTGAAGTTCACTTCTTGTTGCACTAGGTTAACTTTAGTTTTTATTTGTTTTCTCTAATAATTTAAGTAATAATAATAATAATAATAATAATAATAATAATAATAATAACATATGTATGTAATGATTTGGGTTGGGTTATACGGTTTGATAAAACGCAACCCACCAACCAACCCAAACGAATTGGGTTGCTCAAAAACAACCCAATTGGTTTATTTTATTTAACGAAACCAAACCAATCCACTTAAATTGGTTTGGTTTGGGCGGGTTGAGCGGTTTGGCGGTTTGGGTGCCCACCCCTAATCTTTATAGTTAAATGGTGCCCTTGGGACTACACTATCTATAAATATGTATATAAGCTTCAGAGAGAGTGGCCCTGAAGAAAACTGTTCCATTGAAAATGGAGTTTCAGAGCAAGGAAAGTGGCACCAGTGATAATGGAGCATATTTGGTGTGGGAAGATCTAACAGTTGTGGCTCAGAGCTTGAAAAATGGTGTAACCAAGAAGTTGGTGAGTGGGCTAAGTGGTTATGCAGAGCCTGATCGTATTATGGCCATTATGGGGCCTTCTGGCTCTGGCAAATCCACCTTGCTCGATGCTCTGGCTGGTATTTGCTATCTATCTCTCACTCTCATTGCTCTTCTTCACATTAAGTTGCTGCTAATAAATTATCTGTCTTCTTTTTCTAACAGGAAGACTCTCCACAAATACTCTCATGACTGGAAATATTCTACTTAATGGGAAGAAAGCACCCATAGACTCCAGAGATGTTGTAAGTTTAACATAATATATTCAACAATAAATTAAAACTATTTTGATATTGGTTACACCGTTAGAGTGTTTGAGCTCTTACTAAAAGCTTAAGCTTTTGGGTCTGGTGATTAATAACATGTTATCAAAACTTGATTTGACCCAAGAGTTCGGGATTTGAATCTTTCCATATGCATATGTTTCTGTATTTATTGTTCAATCCGCATTTGTATTTAAGCTTGGTCCATGTGTCAAACCCGTCCGTGTTTAATCTTTTAGGTCTAGTAGTTATTAACTTTGTTAATATTTTTTCAGTCTTATGTTACTCAAGATGACTATTTCTTGGGAACACTTTCTGTGAGAGAGATCCTCACTTACTCGGCCCATTTAAGGCTTCCATCAAAAATGACCAACAATGAGATTGATGAGATTGTACAAGAGACAATAGTCAAGATGGGTCTGCAAGATTGTGCTGAAAACAAGATTGGAAACTGGCATTTGAGAGGCATAAGCACCGGAGAGAAGAGAAGGCTTAACATTGGTGTTGAGATTTTAACACAACCTAAAGTCTTGTTTCTTGATGAACCCACTAGTGGGTTGGATAGTGCTTCTGCTTTCTTTGTGCTTCTGGTTCTCAATAGTATTGCACATGATGGGAGGATTGTGGTTTGCTCTGTTCACCAGCCAAGTACTCATCTCTTTGATTTGTTTGATGATTTGCTACTCCTCTCAAATGGAGAAACCATCTACTTTGGAGATGCAAAATTGGCTGTCAAGGTAAATGGCCAGTCATTTTCATGTGAAATATCTCGGATTTCTACACTTTTGTTTTCACGAACTCTTAATATTAAGAATCCACATGTGGTAACACGATAACAAATCACTAACAGATTCATTTAAAATTAACAGAGATCTTCGAAACTAGTTATGATTTATTATTTTCTCTCTTATACAGTTCTTTGCTGAAGCAGGGTTTCCTTGTCCGACAAGAAGAAACCCTTCGGATCACTTCCTTCGTTGCATCAATCCCGACTTCGACAAGATTTCTGCAAGTCCATGGCCATCTCAAAGACAAAGTGTATCTACACAAACCGAAGTTTGTTTCCTCTTTGATCGATTCTATTGTTATTATATAATTATTCTCGTTCAAGTTTCGTAAGTTTTTCCTGATGATACAGGTGATTCCAACGTCATCAAATCCCCAGATAAAGTTAACTACAGAAGAGATCAAAGCAAAACTTGTCAAGAAATACAAGGATTCTGATATTTCAAAGAACATAAGAAAAAGAGTTCGAGAGCTAGCATTTAGTGTATGCAACCCACACTCGATAAAGAAAATTAAATAAAATTAGTATATTTTATCACAATAAGTTTGAACAAGTGCACGATTCTTGTTTAAGTTTGCAAAACTCGCATGAACAATGTCGACTTTACATTCAATTCACAAGTTACACGTTATACTGTGTAGTTGAACGTTGAATATGTGAATTGAATACAACATCGATATATTTTCCATATGAATTGGTTGAAACTTGTATTGTTTCAGGAACAAGTAGAGATTATATCAAACAAGAGCAATGCTGGGTGGTGGAAGCAGCTGTGGACATTGAGTGGTAGATCATTCCTGAACATGTCAAGAGATATGGGATACTACTGGTTAAGGACCCTGTTTTACATTCTAGTGTCAGTAAGTGCAGGCAATCTCTATTTCAACATCGGATTATCCTATCCATCCATAGTACAAAGAGCAAAATGTGATGCATTTGTTTACGGTTTCATGATCTGCTTGTCTATTGGGGGCTTACCATTTTTCCTTGAAGAATTTAAGGTGAAGAAGAACATAATAATTAAATCTCTTGGTTAATTTCTAATTGGTTTGAAAGTTCTTTCGGCATTGCAGAAAGTACTTCTAGATATGTGTTGTTTTGTTGTTGAAGCTTCTAATGTTCATCTCCACCAAAAAACAAAAACAGGTTTCATACAGGGAAAGAATAAGTGGACATTATGGGGAGGGTGTGTTTGTGCTATCCAATTTCCTCTCATCGTTCCCATTCCTGGTGATGTTATCCACATCTTCAGGAACAATAATCTACTACATGGTCAAATTACATCCCGGAATCTTGCGCCACGCCTATTTCTGTATCAACTTATTTTGCTGCATTTCCATTGTGGAGACATGCATAATGGTGGTTGCTTTGTTGGTTCCTAATGTTTTGATGGGGATGGGAGTTGGAACTGGTGTAGTTGTAAGATAAATTCTACACTTATCAGCTTTTTTTAGATGTGTCATTCTTGGAGTAGTTATTCACATGATTCTGGGGTTTTTTGTTTCTGGATATGTAGATACTTATGATGATGGCATCTGAAATCTTTAAACCTGATATTCCTAAGTTCTTCTGGCGCTATCCCATGTCCTACATCAGTTTTGCTTCGTGGGCAATCCAGGTACTATACAACATATCCAGAAATTCGAAATTCTCTTGCACAGACCATTCCAACATATAATCTTATGTCAATCTGTATACAGGGTCAGTACAAGAACGACATGATAGGGCTCGAGTTTGATCCCCAAATGCCAGGAGACACAAAGCTCATGGGTGAGGAAGTTCTGCAGAAAATATTTGGGATGGAACTGGAACATTCGAAATGGTGGGATTTGCTTGCTCTCTTGGTCTTACTAGTATCTTATAGACTAATCTTGCTTGCTGTATTGAAATACAAGGAGAAGTCATTATCACTGTTACGCAGACTCTACGCCAAAATCACTTTCTGACAGCCTGTCAAGCAGCTTATGTTAATGGAGGAGAAATTTATCTCCTCCGAGACAAACCAGCCTACTCAATTACCCTCTCAACCACTGCCCTAACAAATGTGAACAAGGAAAGCAGTGTTTTATCAAGTAAAGCGTATGTCTGGTAAAACTGTATTTACAGAAGCACGTTGGGGACAAAAGCAACAGCATACTCAGCAACCAAGTTCAATAAACTTAATAATAAAGATTTGAATTTGTTAAATGACCGAAATAAGATAAAGTTGAGATGTTTTTATGATTGATAATATTTTGTATCATAATGTTATAAATGTATTATATCCATAAATATGATTGCAAATTATGGTAGATTATCCCAATTAGAGTTCTTGTTAATCTTAGGTATAAGAAGAGAATTACATATTGATTTGAGTGGTTATAAATTCATTAAACTCTCCCTTGGACATATGGGTTTTGAATTCATCAAAGCATTCCTTTAAATTTATGCAATTTTTCAAAAAAAAAAAAAAAAAAAAAACAAATTTATAACTTGTTACAACTTCCATAAAGTTTGTGATAAATTCTTCCTATTTAAGAGACAACAAATTAAAAAATAGTGGAGTTATAACATTAAGTGCATTTGTTTCTCACTATCATTATTTATTTATTTATTTATTTATTTATTTATTTATTTTGAACAGCTTAAAATATTATTGAGGCCATGAAGACCAAACACTACACACCCCCAAACAGAGGCAAAACCCAGATCGGGCAACAACAACACTCAAGACACCAAGACCTGAAACAAACAAAAACACATACAAAAAACCACACCAGACAACAGGATAACCCACACAAACCGACGAGCTAGAAATCCTCACAAACATAAAACTCGGCCTCCGTTAACCAGAGCAGCCCCCAATCACAAACCAAAACAGGAAAACCAAGGTGAAGAAAACTGAAACCTTCAACCCCCAAGCGACTGCCACCAAACCTTTCAGCTACCTCAATAACCCCCAAAACAAAACAAAAACCATCACCTACTTCAAGCAAGGAAAAAAAAAACCCCCCAAGGAACCTAAAACCTTGAAGAAACAAAACAATCGGATGAACTTCTACACCAAATTTCTGCCCGCCTTGCAACTTTCCACCCTCCCCAAACCTCTCAAAAACCAAGAATTAGCTAACGAGAAGACAGAGGAAAACCCAGCTGCCTGAAACCGAAAGAGCTACAGGCCATTAACCTCATTGAACCTAGAACCATCCTCTTCCTCTCTTCTTGCAATAACATCAGCCTTTACCATTGAAATCGAAACCCAAAAGAACTCCAATTTCCATTGTTTTAGCTATTTCATCCTCTGCATTACAAGCCTGCTTATGAGTCTTCCCTAAAGTTGAAACCTGAATGGATTCGAAAGGCTGAATCTTAGAACTCCTAATCTTCATACTATGCTTACGATTTTTGAAGATCGAAGCAGACGAATCAATCACCATACACTATCGTTAATTGTTTTTAATTGTTTTAAAATCGTGTTCTAAACATAAATTGTTAATTATATTTTACCATCCTTAATTTTGGCTTCTCTAAGTGATAGAAATTATGCAAAACAATTTAACAAAGAAGAAAATTTGTCCCCATAAAAATTCCCACGGTCAAGGATTATAATTCCACAACAAACATAATATTATTTACTTAATTAGTTCAAGATAATGAATATGTAAATCAACTTCCATACCTGAACTCCACCAAATGAGCGGGTTAATGGAAATACAAGCTACTTGCAACTTGATGTGAGGAAATTTTCATGTAAAATTACTAGTTCGACAATATTCCTCCATGCACCTAACCTTCTATTATATAATATTTCTATACAACTACAACCGTTGATAAGCTTTTTAAGATGTTACTTGGACAGTTTTTTAAGGCTTCATAGCATTACTTTGAAAGAGCACTGAAGATAGAACCCTAGAAGTTATTATTTGTTTCAGAAAAATTCCAGTACCACTGCCAACTTATCGCAGTGACCACAAAAATATTAAATTTAAGCATCAAGTTGATAAGCTTCAGTAAATTAGACTATTTAGATGTATCAATAGTTGTCATCATTAATCATAAGTGCTAGGTTTAGCTTATTAATCTGTCACCGTATGTCCTTCCATATGACCAGATAAGCAGTTAAACAGTACTGGTTTTCAAAATAAGATGACTAAATGGCATTCAGAAGATTGCCTAAATGCACAATTTTACAAACATTAAATAATGAATAATGAAAGAGAAATGAGGAAGAGAGAGAAGATTAACTATTACAATTTTTGTATTGAACCTTCAGAGTTCAGATGGAACGTTTTTCAATAGATAGACCTATATATATCCTATATATATAAAAGAGCCTTATTTTTTCAAAAGGGCAATTCATGGTGTGTCCATTTGCCTTATTTCCCTATGTATCCATTTTTTGTTTTACTGCCTTCAATTGTCCAATTTACTTCTATATCACCCCACCCCCCCCCCCCCCCCCCCCCCCCCCCCCCCAGGTTTGTGGTTTACTGCCTTCAATTGTAGGTTATTTATATTGTTGTATAAAGGTTGTAGTTATGATGATGATGGTTGAATATGATTGATTTTTGTACTAGGTTTCTTGAATTTTGAATTGATGATGAGAGAAATCCTTAAGGAACAAAAATAAACCATAATTGATTTTTTTTTACTGGGTTTGTTGAATTTTAAATTTTAAATCACAATAGGATGATGAGAGAGATCCTGAGAAACAAAAATAAACCATAGCAAGAGAAAATAAAAGCCTAAAGCTCAAACTTCAAATTCAATATCTGTGACCCAAATTAAATTGTAATTAAAATTTCCTACTGAGATAGAAATTATAGAACACATCAATATGGAACCTAAAACAATTCCAAAATAACCGATTTGTGACACAACAAACTAAATTATATCAAAATATAAGTCAATTCAGTTGATAAGAAATAATTAAAAGGAAAAAAAAAAAATTGTAAACAAAAATCAAAACTTGAAAAGAAAAATAAAATAGAAATCTGAAATTCTGAACAATAGATCATTATCATATTGAAGACCAAACAAAATAAAATCTTCAAATTTAAAGCCGAAGGATACAACATAAAAAATGAGATCTATAAAAGAAAAGGTAAATAAACTAATAGATTGATGTTACTACATGGATCTAAATTGAAAAGAACAAACGAAAAAAATAAATAAATAAACTCGAAATGTGTATATAATTAAAAAAAATCTTGAAATCAAAATTCTCATTTGAAACGGAGAAGAAAACTAAAATATAAATATGAATGATGAAAAAAAAAAAAAAAAAACAATTAACAGATGTGGTTACATGGATGTAAACAAAACAAAAGAATACATAGACTTGAAACATGTAAAACATGTAAAACAAGATAAAATAATGAATGGTGAAAGAGAAAAATAAAAATAAAAATAATTCTTGAAATACATAAATAAACAAAAAATATATATACATATCATCAAATCAAAAATCCGAAGAAGATAGAAATCTAAACTATAATCTATGAAGACAGGAAATTTAAACTATGATAAGAAAAAAAAAATAGAGTTTGATGTTAGAGAGAAATGGAGAAGAGACCTTGATAGAGAGGCAAGGTTTATGTAATAATTTACAAACCAAGAAACAATGTGAACAATATGAACAATGAGAGAACGAGAGTCTTGCTCATTTGTATAGGCTTATCTGATGAGTCATATGTGAAATCTGGAGTTGCCAATCATAGCTTGTCACATTGGATTCTCTCACATGCCTTTATCATCTCATTATCAGAATTCATCTGATATGTACCAAACGACACCGTAGTCTGACTGAAGTTGTAGATCAATTGGACTTCTGCTTCTGGGCTTCAATTTGGGTTATTGACTTGGGCCTCCAAATAACTCATGTTGGGCTAATAACATCACAAATTCCACCTTAGCCCAACATGACTAATTATTAGACTTTTTTTTTATATACTTAGGGCTTCGTATTTATTTACCTAATAATTGAGGAGTGTACATTACACTCCATTGGCGGTTTTGTTGATTAATTAAGGTTAAATTTGAGGCTTTGAATCTCTGATTGAGGATCAATGATTTAATCTACTTTATTAGCTTAAATGTGTGATCAATCTTAAATATGCTTCCATGAAATCAAATTATTATCTTTATAATTTGCCAATTCAGTTTGATATTTTTTGGTGTTATTTGTCAAGTTTTTAATTAATTAAATAAATTGTGATATGATTATATTTTCTCTGTGCATGTGCAGATTTATCAATATGGAACCTTTGTGTATCGATATATGTTATAAAAGTCTGCTTCAAAATGTTGTCGAAAAACTAAATATCGATAAATACAGCTATGGATACGAAGTTAATGGTCCAGAACTGTTTAAAGCATACGTTGAGATCGATCTTAATATTGACTCCGAGCTGAAGACGGAAGTGTTTTGAGGTAAACTTTCAAACAACAAAAATGAGTCTGAACAAGATGCAGCTAAAGAAATAGTTGATTACATGCAAAGGCATTATAAATTTGAAGTTTGTAATGTCAACTTCTCAAACTACCAATACTATAAATGGTGTTACAACAGAATGAATAGAGGATACGATGAGACAGCTAAAGAAAATAAAGCTTTAAAAGCTGAAATTAAGAAATACAAAGTTGTTTTAAACTGAATATCTAATGATGATTGTGAATCATCTACCGTTGATAATTTGTAATAATTGTAAATTATAAGATGTAGTTGTCATGTATATTATATTTAAAGTTTAATATTATAAATTTAGCATGTGCATTGCACGTGCCTTCCCTACTAGTATAAATTAAGTCAGTGTATCCTGATATAACTTCATAAGGATATTGAATGTGAACCACTAGTATAAAAAAATATGTATGCACTTTTCAAAGTTTCTTCATAATGAGTAGTTCACATTCAATATCCTAATGAAGTTATATCATGACATCCTGACTAGATTGAGACTATATATATATATATATTCTTCAAAATTAGTCCAACTTGCAACACTAACTTTGAGATGAAGCAAAGCTCTATCAACAGTTGTATCAAGCGGCCAAATTCAAAGATGGACATCCACAATATTTAATATATATATATATATATATATATAACATCAAAGAATTATTAGCCATGACCTATATACTTAAGTATCTTTGTAAATTTATTGTGGCTCTGTTACAACCGCAAAAAAGATGTTTTCAAATAAAATTTTATTATAATTATGATATTTTAATCTATAAATATTTTTTTATGTTGTGTAAATTCATAATCTTTATTTCTACTAAAAATAACTTGATAAGACAAACCATTAAATCTTATCGGTAATCTTAGTAATTTAGTTATAAATATTATTTTTTTAACATTAATTGTGATGATTATTTAATAGAAAATTAGTGAATAATATAATTTAAAAACTTTTAAATAGCTTGTTTTTAAATGAAAAAAAAAAAAAAAATCTTTAGAGGGGAGTTTTTCTCTCATAGGCATATTTATAACATACTAATATACATCACTACACTTTTGTTATGTAAGCAACATAACTTCAATTATAATAATACACATTGCAAAAGTGTGATGATGTGTATTAGTATGTCTATATTGTATGCTTACTAGAGAAAAATTGATACACCCCCTAATATTGGAAGCTCAACTTTATTGAAAGGTATGGTTAGGGGCAGAGGTACATGCAATCTAGTCTGGGCTTCAGCCCAGGCTAGTTTTTTCAACAAAATTTTTTTTTAATGATTTTGGTTTTTTATTTATTTAAAATAATAGGTATAATATAAATGAAAGATAATTACAATATTAACATTGCTTGATAATTCATAAAAAAAGTAGTATACTTTATAATATAATTTAATTAAGATAATCTCATTAGATTCATTAGAGTGATATATTTAATATTTTATTGAGATTCAAACACATTAAAGTTTCATTTTCCTCTCCATTCTCTGTTCTTTCATAGATAAATGAAACATATTTTGAATTACTTACTTTATATGCTTGTCCAAACAATTATTTAAGTTTATTTTGTTTGCTATTTTTTTTTCCTTTAGGTTTGCTTTAAAAAACTTTGTACTACCGTCATGTGTGGCTTGGGTAGATAATTACGATAATTTAGCATGATAATGTTCCAGATTTTAGTCACTGCACCGTAAGCGGTGTACAAAAAATATATATATATTTAATTTAGCCCACCCGGACGATAGGTCCTGGCTTCGCCTCTGGGTATGATCATCGATAGGTTATTGCCTTTGGCCAATAGGTTACTTGATCCAGCTATTATTTTCTTTGAAAACCCTCCTTCGCAAGTTCTCGGTGTTTTGGAGGATTATGCTAAAGGGTGTTTTTTCTTTTTTGGAGGGGGGGTGGCACGGCGCACTAGCTCTCCTTTGGACTAGGATTCTCTAATTGACTTTTATTGTTGTTAGACTTTTCTTAATTAAGTGACATCTAAACATAAAAGAAAATATGGTCAAGATTTGTTGATTTTTTTTCTCTCACTCAAGCTAGTGGGTGTTTCATACTTTCACACTTTAATTGATGCTTAGTGGTGCTGGTCTATTGGTCATGTGTATAAAGAGAGTAACAGGGTTGTTGATATCCTTGCCAATATGGGGCACTCTTTTGAGCTAGGTCTCTTTTTCTTTGAATACCCAAAAGGCCCCCTCCTCAGGTTCTTGGTGCTTTGGAGGATGATGCTAAAGGTTTTACTCTTACCTGATCAGTTCCTTGTAGTGTGCGGTTCTTTTTTTCTTTTTCCTTTTTTCCTAGGCTTCTGCCCTCTTTTTCACCCAAAAAAAAACTAAGTTAGGAGAGGATCCTAAATTTCAAACATAAAATTCTGGATCCACCACTATATTTGGACTGGAAAACCAAAGTAACATCAAAAGTCTGAGGTCCAGCCACAAGGCCCTTCCGTTGATCACAACGCAATAATAGTAGGATTGGAAAACCAAAGTATTCTCACCATTCATATCCACATCAACATCCTTAATTAATTGTTTGGGATAAAACCACTTTTGTGAACAACACAATTAATTTGATTAGTGTACTGTATACATCGCAATTAATTTCATTAGTGGTCGCAACCTTGTGACTTAAACCAACCTTCTTTTTGTTCTTCATCTCACCCACCTCATTAATGTTTCCATTGATAAATGGATTCATCCTTTTCGTACGGATATAAAAGAGTAATACTATACGATCCAAATAATTAATCCAAATTTCAATCCAAAGAGTAACATTCTTTTGTTGTAATTCTGGTAGGATCGATCCCAAGTAACATGCATGCGCCAATCATCCTTTGACAACATTGCATTTAAAACGGGGTAATTACCCTGGTGGCCATCGACTTTTGCCATCACTATCAAAATGGCCACTGGATGGGGAATTGGTTTAGAAATTGCCATTTTTGGCAAACAATGTTACACTAATGGCCATTCCGTTATAACACCATTAACTTTGTCTAAGAATGTTACACTAATAACCATCAATTTGTTCACTTGGTATCAAAATGGCCATTATAATCATTTTTCTCCAAAATTACTCTAGTGGCCATTCATTTGGTCAATTGGTATCAAAATGGCCATTATAATTGTCCAACTTATTTTAGAACATTTGTATTGACCATCCATTTGGTTAATTTATGTCAAAGCAATCATTATATGTACAACCATATTCAGTTAGAAAAATAGAGTAAGCAATCATTAAAAAAAAAAAATCATTCAATAGAGAAAATGAAGAATTTATTTGATTTAATATAATTTAATTCTCATACACATCAAATACTACTTGTCAAACTACATAAGTATACCAAAATCCCCTACACAAGTATACCAACTTGTTCCTTTTAATATGAAAACTGTTCAAAAATCATACCTGAATGAATTCTTCATTTTCTCTATTGAATGATTTTTTTTTTTTTAATGATTGCTTACTCTATTTTTCTAACTGAATATGGTTGTACATATAATGATTGCTTTGACATCAATTAACCAAATGGATGGTCAATACAAATATTCTAAAATAAGTTGGACAATTATAATGGTCATTTTGATACCAATTGACCAAATGAATGGCCACTAGAGTAATTTTGGAGAAAAATGATTATAATGGCCATTTTGATACCAAGTGAACAAATTGACGGTCATTAGTGTAACATTCTTAGACAATGTTAACGGTGTTATAACGGAATGGCCATTAGTGTAACATTGTTTACCAAAAATGGCCATTTCTAAACAAATTCCCCATCCGATGGCCATTTTGATAGTGGTGGCAAAAGTCGATGGCCACTGGGGTAATTACCCCCATTTAAAACCAAATGAAATGTCTTGGACTTGTAATAGTGACCCATTATCACATTTAGAAGAGTCCTGGGGTAGCCGTCACCAAAAGAGGCGCATATGTGTGTATATTTATTTTGATAAATCAAATCTCAGCATTGCTTTAAAATGATTAGACAAATCGAAAGCAATACACAACTATATGATGTTTATCACCTTTAAAACTATCGACAACAACAACATCTGTGCAGTTGGATTCGATATTTATTTGCACAAAATATACTGCTTTTATTACAACTTTTAAAAAAAAAAAAAAAAAAAAAAAGCTTATTACAACTTTTATGTATGTCTAAAGAGATCAGAGAATTTCTAACTTTTATGTAAGTTGGAAATAAAGGATAAAGCCAAAAGCTACATTGTGCCATTTTGCGGATTAATTATAATTATACTCAAGTTTCTGATATGTTGATCTCCACATGGTTTGACAAGATTCTTGATTTGATATAACAATAATAATACGACGAGACTTTTTAAATAAAAAAATAAAAAATAAATAAATAAATAAAGAATAAACAATAATAATATGACTAAAGACTTTTCAAATAAAAAATAAGGGTATACATATTGACACCATAAATATGATAAGTACACTCATATTTAAAACAAACACTCATATCTAAAATTTAAAATTAAATCATTACTGTAGACACCCATCTTAATTTCAATAATACCCTTATTTAAATGAATGTATTCATTTTAATAGATTTTATTCATAAATACTCTTAAATTATTAACACACTCAATTTCACAAATGATAAATTCTTAAATTCTACAAGCTCAAAAACAAAAAAAAAAAAAACAAAAAATTTAAAAATTAATCTTTTGATATAATACAAGGCTTGATGTTGTAAAAGTTTGAGAACTCAATAAGCAAAAAAAAAATATATTAAAAAAAAAAAATTAGGGTTGATTTGTAGGGCTCTATAATTCGATGGTAATGAAACTACAGCAGTGTGTGCATGAAGTGAAGTGCTATGTAAATGTTTTATAAAATAAAAGAAAAATCCCAGTAAAATACATTCAAATTCATATGTATTCTACAGCTAAAAATTGCATAACTTTTCTTTTAGAAAGGATAATAAGTTCAAATCATTGAAACATTAACAACAACAAAAAAGGGTAAAGATAACAAAACAAAAATGTTGAATGCTCTTGATATATATTAGAAACGTAGTTGCAGGCAGAGGCGGACATAGACAGCCCGGGGCAGCCCAAAAAAAAAAATTCAATACATAAATGGTTAATTGTATAAACACCCCTAAGGTTTAATAATATTACAAGAATATGATATATTCTCTAAATTTAGTGAAATATAAATATTTGTTCTTCAAAGTAAGTTATAAAAATATACATAATATTATGGCTTCTAACATTATACAATTAAATCATCCAAAAGTTTAAATAATTTTTTTTTTTAACTATAAGTTTAAATAATTGTTTATGCATAAATTTTACAACGTGTTTCATATGCTTAAGTAATCCATTATCAAATTGGTGTCATCTTATTATTCAAAAAAATAAACAAATATTCATCGAGAATTATATATATATATTATATTTTTAATCAATGGCTCACTTGTCTCGCACCGACTTTCTTATATATGTGGGCATTGAGGAAGAAAATCACAAAAGTTTTCTCCACAATACACACCGAATTTAAAAATGTAGTATGAGAATTTGTGAGTCATTAATTAAGTATTATAATATTTTAACTAAACAAAAGTAAATAGATCAAACTATTGACTTTTTAATGTTAGTGTGCAACGGGGAAAACAAAATTATACATATATATATATATATAAATTAGCCTGGGTAGCTAATTTTTCCTGGGTTTGCCCCTGGTTGCAGGTACCAAATCAACCCTAAGTCCCTTCAAATAGTCCAGTTTCAGTTGCTTTGCAATATATGTATATATATAGGATTGTATCTTGCATATAACGCTATTCAACAAGAAAAGCTCGGGATATGACCTAGTGTTAATTATTTCTAAATTATGGTTTATCATCAAAATTAGGATTTATCATAAGTTTTTTTTTTTTTTTTTAATAAAGAGATTTAGTTTAAGATACGGGTGTAATTAATAGGTGTACATAGTATTTGGTTTATTTTTAATTATACTAGTTTGTCCTTATTAGTAAATTTCTATTGGGATATTTTTGTAATTAAATTTATTATTAAAATATGGGTGTGCTTATCATATTTATGGGTGTCAATATCGACAACCACAGAATAATAATAATACGATGAGATCAGTTGATTTTCAGCAAATGATGATATGTGGTCAGGTCGGCTCAATATATTTTGAAGCCCCAAGGGAGAAAAAAAAAATACCCTATTAAAATTAGAGAGCTTCTTTTGACAATTCAATTTTTTCTTTTTACACTTCTTTTCTAAAAACACTCCATTCTCAAAATTTAAATTTTAAAAAAATAAATAAAGACACTTCATTTTGTTATAAGATTATCCTTTTATCTTTTTTTGAATTAAATTATTAAAAAAAAAATTATCTCTCCTGATTCATTAGATTAATTATTACATATTAAATACTATCTCCTAAATTTTTAATTATCATATTAAACTCTTTCTCCTCCAATATATATCTCTAATTTTATTAAAAATAAATAAATAAATATAATATAATATAAAATATAAAATAAAAACCTTACTAATAAACCTGATTTTCAGGAACCGTGTGTATATATATTTAAAAAAAAAAAAAAAAACTCAAAAAATAAGTACCATGTTTTTATTTTTTTTATTTTATTTTTTTTTTATATTTAAATCGAAATATAAAAATGTCTTTTATTACTCTTGTAGGTATGTTATTGCCTAGAAAACTTTAATTCTTTCATTAATCTTAGAAATTCTAAATTTAATCGAATCTAGTTGCAATAATTCAAGTTTTCATATATCATTTTTTTTTTTTTTTGAAAATTGACTTTTTAATATATATATATAAATTACTGTTAGTAAAAAACCAAAATATTCATAAGTTTTTTTTTCTTTAACTATGAAATTTTTTTTTATTTTTTTTTTGAAAAATTGAGAGAGATTAATTAGGAGAGAGTGTTTAATACATAATATTTAATCTAATGATTTAGCGGAGAAAATTTCTTTTTTTAATAATTTAATTAGTTTGGAGTGTTTTTAAATGTTTTGTCTTATTTAGTAATTTTAATTTAGGTTAAAATTGTCATTAATAAAAAAAATTAAATTGGAGTGTGAATAGACAATTTGTGGATTGTAAGGAGAAGCTCTCTTAAAATTAACCACAAGAACAACTAAAACTAAATTTAGAAGATTGTAATTGGAAATTTTGTTCATAGAATATAATCTGTTAAGTAATTATAGATAAACAACAACAATTAGTAAGTAATAACCATACTAAAATTAACCATTTGATTTATCAGGCTATTAGAAAAAATTAAAACTAAAACTAAATTCTTAAATTTGAATATAGATACATTTAATGTGTGAATCTCTTCTTAAAAATAAATAAATAATGCCCCCATGAACGTAGTTGCTGGTAGATGGACAAGTTTGAACTTGGGTAAATAACTCTCAAGTCATCGACTCGATTCTTAGGGGTCGTTTGTTTTTTTGTCTGAAGATTGAATAGTCCTGAATTTTACTGAAGACTGAATAGTGACTGAAACTTGAATCTGAATGACATGTTTGTTTTTTTTTTTTTTTTCTCACATCTAAATATACTGTTAACATGTTTGTTTTTTACAAATAAAATTGTCTGAAAAGAAGTAAGTTTACATCTATACCCATGCTAAACAATTATACATATAATATAGAATAAAAACAATCCAAAAATAATAATTTTATATGAACACATATAATTATGATCTTCTTCTTCGATTATAAACAAACTTTATTTTTACTAAGAAAAGAAAAGTTTTTTTTTTTTTTTCAAAAAATAAAAGGGGTAGCAAGAAAACTCATACAAAACACTCTAAAAATAATAATTTATAAATACATCACCCTAATATCATAACAAAGTATTGATATTAAACACCAATATGAGAAGTGATTAGGGTTCATTTTTATTTTTAAAGCCATTTAAAATAAGCAATATATTAAAATAAATATTTCTATACAATATATAATTATGATGAAATTGGAGATATGTTATATATGGAGGATAGTATCGGAAGAAAAGATTTTGAATTGCATTTAATGTAATTCAATGATTTACAATTAAGTGAAAAGTCAGGATTTTTTACTTTTTATTTTAAATTGTTTTTTGGTATTTTTAAGTTGTTTGACCACTTAAAAAAACAAACAAAACAACTTAATAATTATGATTCAGACCCATTAAGTTTTAAGTGGAAAAAACAAATGACCCCTTACTAATAATAAAAAAGCTTCAAAAAATATCTATAGATAATGTATAACAAAATAATAATAATAAATTTAAAGAATATTGAAGATGCATTGTTGTAGATAAAAGAAATATTTATATATATATATATATATAAATTTTAAATGGTAAAATAGAAGTTTAAGGGTTTTTTTAATGTTAATGATGTTTGAAAAACGGATATTTTTTTAATAAAAAAAAAAAACAGAAAAGTGGATATTCAATAACTATCTAACGTTTTTTTTAAGAAAAAAAAAATTCTAGGTATGAGGCCCTATTTTTTTTTTTTTATTGAAATATTATAATAATTCAGAGTTTTTATGGGGAGGGTGGAGAGACCCGAACTTACGATATCGTGGTGTGGGTGTAAGGGGCTTTACCATTGGGTCAACTTCATCTTATCCGAGACCCTAAGTAGCTAAAAAAAAAAAAAGGTTGTTCTTTATATTTTTATCATGATTGGGGATATTTGTACATTTTTAAGACTGTATGTACATCCCAAATTTATATTTTTTTAAAATTCCAACACTACGCTTAATTTAACCTATTGACATTTTAAACAAAAGATATTATATTTAAAAAATATATATATATATTTTAATTTTTTGAATTATTTACTAACTAAACTAAACTTAGAAGGAGAGAGGAAAAAAAAAAAAAGTAAAATGAAATAAAAATGAAAATCTAAATCAAAACGTGGGGGGAGGGTTACCTCCACCAATTTATATGGAAAAGATATATTTAGACAGCCTTCTCCATAAAAAAGAAAGAAGAATAATTTGGAGAGAGGCAGAGATGCGGCTAACTCGCTCGCCTTTTGTTTACATATCCATATATATTTTAATTTTAATTGTTTAGAATTTAATTATTTATAATTTCATTTTTTTCAAAAATTAGAAAATGACATGTTTAGTAATTGGTGGAGTGTTTTTATATAGAAAATGACATATTTAGTAATTTGTGGGGTGTTTTTATGATATATAATTTTAACTTGTCATGCCAATATATAAATACTCGATCATTCTCCACTCTCATACATTATAAATATAAACAGGGGTGAAACCAGGATTTTGGCTTTAAGGGAACCAAGATAAAAATAAATATTCAAGTTAACGCAAGAAAATTATAATAATATTTAAAAACCAAATGTATTATTATTTAGATAGTGACGAAGATGAACTGATGTTTTAATTGTTTTGTAAAATCCATCGAAAGTCATCCAAATCCATCGATTGTCGATGACTTTCTCATATGATTCGAAGATCAAAGAAATATGTAAAGCATTTTTATTTTGTTATAATATATAAATATTGCATTTATCAAGTGTGGTATTCCACACGAAATTTTGGTGCGGGATCCCTAAATTAATAATTCATATATATATCACTTCGATTTGAATGAATTTTGATCTGAATTTTTTTTATGGATGGTAAGTTTATTGAAATCTACCTATAAATAAAATTTAAAATTTTTTCAAGTACTAAAACTATTTTTCCCAATTATTTTAAATATAAAGGTATCGAAAAAATGGACGAAATATATGAAATACAAGAAAAATAGTTTTAGTACTTGAAAAATTCTCAAATTTTATTTGCATGTAGATTTCGATGAACTTATCATCCACAAAAAAAGTCATATCAAAATTCATTCAAATCATTGTGATATAATGGTGGTCCTAATTGAAATTAAAATAAAGGATCTCTTATGAGAAACTCACTATATATATAGTTTATTATGTATTGGAAATCAAATCCTAAAAAGAATAGATTTTTTGCTCCTAAATTAAGTGCGGCTTTACTAATTAAGAATCCTAATGAGGAAAAAAAAAAAAAAACTTAATTCTTTAGTTATAATTACTGTGTTTACTAAGATTAGTTTGAAATCAAATTATATGGATCACATACATTAATATAGAATTATAAATAATAATAAAAAAATAGATATATTTGGTGATACCGTGATACCAGACTTCTCCTTTATTTATTGTAATATTTATGTTTTTAACCAACGATTGTGCAACATTCTTTAGAGCATCTCCAATGCAAAAGTGGTTTGTATACTAATAATTGTTGACATGGCAACAATGTCAAGGGACTTGCTTCCTATGTGGCATAAAAATAGACTTGATAGACAATCAACTTAAAATTTGGTCTCCAATGCTTCCGTCTAAAACACAATTTTTTTAATGACGTGTCTATCTTTTTTTCCTGTTTTATTTATTTATTTTATTTTCTTACCAAAAATATATGAAAAATTAATGTCAGTTTTAAATATTTGCTGAGTCAACCTAAAAAATAATTATGCAACAGACCGTCTGAAAGTGGACAGCCATGTTGACAATGTCTAATATATTTTTTGCCACGTCAGCTTGAGGTTAAACAGGCACGGTTGCATTAGAGACACAATTATTAACATAACGTTTGTTTATTCTACGTGGCATCTCTTTTTTTCACAAGCCATGTTTGCATTGGAGATGCTCTTAGTTTGACATGACTTGTCCATTTGTCATCTCAATATATAAATATCACTCATACATATAAAGGTGAAGTTAGACCTTACACGGTTTCGGTTCGGTTCCGGTTTTGGTTCCGAACCATCGGTTCCGATTCCGACGGAACCGACGGTTCTGAACCTTTTTTTTAATTATTTTTTTGTTAAAACCAATAACAGATCAGATTATTAGAAGAGATCAGGCATCAATCCAAGGCAAGGCTCTCGTTTTTCTCTCACAAATATGAAATCAACTGCAAAATCAATCACAAATCAACCCACCCCCAAATCACGCCCAAACCACCCCCAAATCAACCCCAAACAGCCAAACCACCATGGCACCACCAAATCAACTTTGTGAATCAAAGAAAAAAATTAAAATCAAAGATAAAGATTAGAATCAAAGAAGAAGAGAAGAAGAAGAGAAAAAGAAGAAGAACAGGAAGAAGAAGAAGAGGAGGAGGAAGAATTGAAGAAGAATCGAAGAACGAGAGATTTCTGATCTCTTAGGGATTAGGTTTAGGATTTAGGAATTTAGGATTTATATATATATATATAATAATAAAAATTAAAAAAAAAAACATAAACCACCGGTTTGAACCGGAACTGGAACCGGCCTCCTCCGATTCCAGTTCTGATTTTTACGGTTCGGTTTCGATTCGGTTCCACGGTTCAAACCGGAACCTTGTCGGGTCTAGGTGAAGTGGACGTGCATTTGAACCGGTGGGTGGCAATATCAGTTATTTTGTTGTGTTTGCATCAAATCTAACACATACAGGGCTCGTTTGACACTTTGTATTAGATTGTATTGGACTGTAGTATTATCATTAATACAAACATATGTTTGGTGATACAATATATTATATTGTATTAGATTATTCCTATATGACTTTATTGTATTTTATTATACTATAAAAATATAATTTTTTTTAAAAAAATACTTAATAATTAATTTTAAATATTCTTACCATGAATAAATCAATATATATTTCTTTTAATTGAATCAAAAAATTTAAATAAAATTTTCCTATGCATTTTGAAATTATAAAAAATATATATATATTAACAACATACATATATTTTATCAATACTCTATAAAAAGAGAAAGAAAAAAAAAAGGTGTTTTTTCTAGTACAATACAACCTAATACCACCAAATATAATGTATAATTAGTTAATACGGTGTTTAATGTATTAGGCAATTAAAATGTAATAAAATAATACAATACAGTATTTGGGCAAATACTGTATTGTATTATTTTATTACATTTTAATTGTCTAATACAATACAATACAATACAATACAGTAAAACAAACGATGCCACAGTTAATTTTACTCGATTCGAACATGGTTCATTAAGTTTATCGTGTCATAAGTTAAAATCCAAACATAGCTCGTTAAATTATCAGGTTACCCAATAAGATCCGTTAAACCCCTTAATTTATATGGCATATCAATTATGATAGATGATAAATCTAAATTCCATTAATCTATTTACCTATTTACAATTTGGGTTCAGCTACTATACAAGATCTGTATAGTTGCTGGATCAATTTCTAGTCTTTAGATTTCAATCCAATGATATATAAAAATTAAGGATTTGAAAATTAAAAATATATATATAACAAAATAAACTAACTCTCTCTCACATTATATCAAAAATAAAAAACTCTCTCTCACATAACTGCTCATTAACAATGCAGTTCAAATACTGTAACTAAACCTTTATAATTTTTAAGTGAAAATTGATAATTGTAGCCATCCAAATATGCAAAATTTGTTTTTAACCTTGTTTCAAAACTTAAATGCTTATAACCATCTTTCAATAATTTCTTATAATCCATTGCCAAAATTACACAAATACCTCCATCCACTTAATTTTTTTAATTTTCTTCATTTCTTCTTCTTCTCTTCTTCATTTCTTTCCTTCTTTCTCTTCTTCTTCCATTATCTACTTCAGCAAAGATTTGAATCTGATTTTTACTAAAAATTTTGCTCTGAAAACACAGATCTTCAATAAAGCTTGGTTCTGGCTTTTAGTTAAAGATTTGAGGGAAATTGTTTGGGTAAGTTTTCAGACAAAAACCAATTAAATTGGCTCTTGAAATGGTTACGGTGTGTAAAATCTATTAGGTTTTTGCATTATTTTTGTTCCTTGAAGTTTATATAACATGGGTTTTATGTTATTACAATAATTTGGATTGTATTTGGCAAGATTCGTCGATTTTTCTAAGATTTTGAAATTTCCAAAATGTTTCATGAAACAAAAACTTGAAACCCTAGCAGATAACGTGAAACCTTATATTTTTCCTAGAAAACATGAAACCTTAGACTTTTTCCTTAAAAAAGGTTTCTTAGCTCAACAAACGGGAAGCCTTATACTTTTCCCAAAAAACATGAAACCACTAGAAAAAAGTAAGGAAAATGTGAAACAATGCTGTGATGTCTAGAAAATGTGAATGGCCTGGAAATTTAATTATTTTTCTTTCCTTAAATAAATCATTTAATTTTAATTTGAAGGACTAGTTTCAAGTTTTTTACATAAAAATGTGCAAAAAATGAAGGTGTCGTTTTTTTTTTTTTTTTTTTTTTTTATGTCTTCCTTGACGGTTTCATGTTTTTTAACGTTTTCAATGAAGGTTTCACGTTTTCAAGCCAGGTTTCACGATTTCAAAGTTTACGACCAACGTTTCACGTTTTCAAGGTTTAATACCGAGGTTTCACATTTTATTTTATTTTTCAAATTTTCTTTCATACGAACAACTCATTTCATATTTCATCAATTTCTAATCCTTAAAATCATCCACAAATCAATTCAACCAACCCAAACAACACAAAACATAACTACGTTTCATCAATTGATAATCCCTAACCAACATTATAACATCAAATCACATTTTAAAAAATGGAATCATTAAAAAAAATCAAACAAACAAATTTCATTTTTTTTATTAATTCGAAATCAAAGGTCTCCGTTAGAAAATGGGCTTCAAAGGACTCTTATCGGCAAGGGTTCCTGTTAGCAATTATACAATTTACATTTAATGTCAATTGAAAGATCTAGAATCACATATTGTTTCACATATAAAATAATCACATTAATTTTGTAAGATAATAACTTACGTACCTTGATCCATGGAAGAAGACATTTTGACAACAATCGTTTCTCTCCTCCTTAACCTTTATACTTTAAACTTTTATGTGTTATTTCGTATATCAGAATTAATAGGAATTCTGATTTATATAAAGGTCGGAGAGAGGACGAGTGTTTCTTACATTTAATTTAACGTAACCATTAATTCCTATAAAATTAATGGTACGTTGAGAAACAGTTTCTCAAACCAATAGAGATCGGCATGTGCATAATTTAGATAATTAATCCTTCATTAATTCAAAACTTCATTAATTTAATAATTAATTTGATAACTTATTTATCCCACAGTAACTTAACATTAAAACCACTAGTTATTAGGACCATAAATCCTACATTCTCCCACTTGGTCCATATAACATAATAAAAATAAATATTTAAAAATTACTTTATAAAAGGACACATGTGGGATTACAAGAAAAGACTTATATATATATATATGTATACACGATCGCATCTTTAAAAATTATATATCCAATCCATGCCTTACATAATTTGGTTTTCGTAATATCATGATCAAACAATCTATTTATGTGAGTCATGGCGGTTGTGTGTCAATGAAACGACGCAGTCCCTTCCATGTACTACGACACTAATAGCTTGATTGTCATGAACCGTAAATGAGAAACATAGGCTAGCAATAATGCCTAAAATTTGTCCAACATAATATCCTGTTTAAAAAAAAACTCTTTCATTTATCATAAATGTACGTACACGATGAAAACAGGAAATAGCAGAAACAACTTTAATGAGATCTCAAAAGAATGTCTAACATAATAAAATAATATAATAGATCCAAATAACAATATCAAGGGTTACATCCAAGACCCATACTAATAGTGTGCTCTTTGAATGTCTTTGGTGGAAGCCCTTTTGTTAATGGATCAGCAATCATAAGTTTTGTGCTAATATGTTCAATAGACACTCTTTGTTTCTGCACTTCTTCCTTGACAGAAAGAAACTTCAACTCCATATGCTTAGCACCTTTAGAATATTTGTCATTCTTGGAGAAGAAGACTGCTGCGGCATTATCACAATAAATTCTCAGCGGCCTAGATATAGAGTCGACAACTCTAAGTCCTGAGATAAAGTTCCGTAGCCATAAACCATGAATTGTGGCCTCAAAGCATGCCACAAACTCAGCCTCCATAGTGGATGCAGCAATGATAGATTGCTTTGCACTTTTCCATGAAATAGCCCCTCCAGCTAACATAAACACATAACCAAATGTGGATTTTCGGCTATCAGGACATCCAGCAAAATCTGAGTCCGAGTAACCAATCACCTCAAGATGATCGGTTCTCCTAAACGTGAGCATGTGATCTTTTGTACCCTTCAAGTATCGCATCACTTTCTTTGCAAGCTTCCAATGCTCCATTCCGGGATTACTCTGGTATCTACCCAGAACACCAACAACAAAGCTTATGTCTGGTCTAGTGCAAGTCTAAGCATACATCAAGCTTCCTACTGCTGAAGCATAAGGAATTGCTTCCATTTGCTTGCGTTCTAATTCATTATTTGGACATTGCATAAGGTTGAATCTATCCCCTTTTTGAATTGGAGACTCCCCAGCTGAACAATTTTCCATTCGGAATCTCTCCAGAACTTTGTTAATATATGCTTTCTGAGATAGCCCTAACAATCGTTGTGATCGGTCTCGAAATATTTCAATTCCAATTACATAGGCTGCCTCACCCATATCTTTCATCTCAAAGTTCTTGGTGAGAAACTTCTTGGTTTCATGTAATAAACCAAGATCACTACTGGCAAGCAAGATATCATCAACATACAAGATCAAAATTATAAATTTACTCCCACTGACCTTCAAGTATATACACTTATCAACAGTGTTTTCTTTAAAACCGAAGGAGATAATAGTATTATGAAACTTAATATACCATTGCCTGGAAGCTTGTTTAAGTCCATATATTGATCTCTTAAGCTTGCAAACCAGATTTTCCTTTCCCTTTAATGCAAAGCCCTTAGGTTGATCCATGTAAACTTCTTCATCTAAATTTCCGTTTAGAAAAGCAGTCTTTACATCCATTTGGTGCAGCTCTAAATCAAAATGAGCCACCAGAGCCATGATGATTCTAAATGAGTCCTTCTTAGATACAGGTGAAAAAGTCTCTGTGTAATCAATGCCTTCTTTTTGAGTGAAACCTTTGGCAACGAGTCTGGCTTTATGTCTTTCGATATTGCCTTTACTGTCACGCTTGGTTTTGAAAACCCATTTACAACCAACTTTCTTGCATCCGTTAGGCAACTCGATAAGATCCCAAACTTCATTATGTTCCATTGATTTCATCTCTTCTTTCATTGCATCAATCCAATTAGAAGAATCATTGCTTTCTATGGCTTGTTGGTATGAAACCGGATCATTATCCATCCCAATATCATAATCAGATTCTTGTAGATAAACCATGTAATCATTTGAAATTGCCGATCTCTTTTCTCTTTGAGATCTCCGTAATGCAATTTCTCGTGGTTCTTCTACTGTTGGTTCAATAGTGACAATTTCGTTATGAAGTGGTTCATCATTTATTTGTTGATCGTTATTATGGACAATAACATTTGGATCAACAATATTTTTAGAAGCTAAAGGCAAAAGAACTTGTATCCTCGCTTCTTCATTTACCATATTTCGTAATTGTGTCCTAGTTTCTTCAATGGACACATGACGTGGTAAATCACTTCCACTAATGTCACTATCCTCAAAAAATCTAGCATTACCGGTTTCCATTATTCTCGTACTATGGTTAGGCAAATAAAACTTGAACCCTTTGGATTTCTCTGGGTAACCAATAAAGTAACCACTTACTGTCCTGAAATCCAATTTCTTTTCTTGTGGGTTAAAAAGTCTAACTTCCGCTGGACATCCCCAAACATGAAGGTGTCTTAAACTTGGTTTCCTTCCAGCCCATAACTCAAAAGGAGTTTTTGGAACTGACTTACTAGGAACCCTGTTCAAAATGTACACAGCGGTCTTTAGAGCTTCACTCCACAATGATATAGGTAAGGTAGAGTTGCTTAACATACTTCTAACCATATCCATAATAGTACGATTACGTCTCTCAGCAACACCATTCTGCTGGGGCGTTCCTGGCATTGTATATTGAGCACATATGCCATGCTTTTCTAGAAATTTAGCAAAAGGACCAGGGTGTTGTCCTGACTCATCATAGCGACCATAAAACTCACCACCTCTATCGGATCTTACAATTTTCACTTTTCTATCTAATTGTCTTTCAACCTCAGTTATGTAAACCTCAAGGGCATCCATCGATTGAGATTTTTCATTTAACAAATAGATATAACCATAACGTGAAAAATCATCAATAAAAGTGATAAAGTACTTTTCACCACCAAAACATGAAGTGGTGAAAGGTCCACAAATGTCAGTGTGAATAATCTCAAGGAGATTTGTACTTCTTGTGGCACCTTTCTTTGTGTGTTTAGTTTGTTTTCCTTTAATACAATCAACACACACTCCGAGATCAGTAAAATCTAGATTTTCAAGAATTCTATCTTTTACTAATCTCTGGATTCTTTCTTTGGAGATATGCCCCAAACGTTTATGCCACAAGAAGGAGGACATTTCAGTCATAAGGCTACGTTTAGTTCCAACTTTAGGATGCAAAATCATCAAAGTCTCAGCAAAGTGGTTATTAAGTTTCAACTTATATAAACCATCACATAATGTTCCAGAACCAACAATGGATAAATTTTTAAATAAACTAAAACATTTATTTCCAATTGAAAATGTGTATCCATCAACATCAAGTCTACTCAATGAAATAAGGTTTCTGGAAACAGACGGTACATATAAAGTATGAAATAAGTCTAAATTAAAACCACTATCTAAGACAAGTCTGAAGGTTCCAACAGCTTTAACAAGAACCTTGGCCCGATTCCCCATCATAATGTATTGCTCATTTGGGAGTATGGTTCGGGTTGTAAGGAATCCCTGCATCGTATTAGAAACATGGACAGTAGCACCAGAGTCAATCCACCAAGTATTAGAAGGAACTTCAGTAAGGTTTGATTCGAAAATTACGTAAATATTCATACCTTTCTTTTCAAACCATTCCTTTCGTTTCTGACAATCTTTCTTGAAATGTCCTTCCTTTTTACAGAAATGACATTTCACGCCAAAGTCCTTCTTTTGAACCTGAGAAGCATGAGCAGGTTCATTCTTGGAAAATACTCTTTTCTTGCCTTTTACAGGCTTTCTTCCTTTATGTCCAGATCCTGAGCCTTGAGTCGTAAGGTGAACAGTTTGCATTCCTTGTTGCTTAAGCCTTGCCTCTTCTTGAACAACCATATTGGTTAGTTCATTCACATTCCATTTATCCTTAATGGTGTTATAATGGATTTGGAATGGACCATACTGAGCAGGCAAGGAATTCAGAATAAACTGAACAAGGAAAGATTCACCAACGGTCATTCCTAAGGTCTTTAGCTTTGCAGCTAGGTTCGTCATTTCCAGGATGTGGTTTTGCATCCCATGAACCCCATTATATTTCATTGTGGTCAGTTGGGCCATCAATGTCCCAGCAAGGGATTTGTCAGCAGTTTTGAAACGCTCTTCCACAGCTTTAAGGAATTCTTTCGCGTTATCACTTTTAGGAAGTGATGACTTAATGTTTCCTGCGATAGTCATTCGCATAAACCCAAGGCAAAGTTTGTTTGACCTTTTCCAAGCATCATAAAAGGCTCTGTCCTCATCATTAGTTTCATCAGTGGGCTCATCAGGCTTTTCAGAATCGAGTGCGTAATCAACATCCAAAACACCTAAGTGAAATCGGATATGTTCACTCCAATCTGAAAAGTTTGACCCATTAAGGACAGGTACAGACGAAGCATGGGAGTGCAATGCAACAGGAATAGATACTGCAATAAAATAAATGCTCACTATGTTATTTAATGCTTTGAAATTTAACACATATTAAATCATTATATATGATGAACTAAATAGTATCATTATGATATAACCTTTGGGTCGATATCACAATATACAAAAATGTTCACTCATACTTTAAATTTCATTAGTAATAGGATTAATTAATTATGCAACATAATATTAGACCGGTATGCTACCTTTGGGTATCCATTCCCATTCTAATTTATAATGCACATTAAATTGTCCTATTTCAATTTCTTAAACTTTGGTAATAATTAACCTTTGGGCTAACTATTATTTACTTTATAAAGAAATTGCAATATAATGTCGATTTCATTAATATATTGATATTTATAATTTTTCTATCTTGTTTGGGCTACTTTGGCAGCTTACCAATATCTCTACAGAAAATTATAAATATCAACAATTTTAACATTATTTATTAACAAACATACAGCGGAAATACAATAAATAAATAAACCTTACGTATAATTATAAAAATAATCATATAGTGACATGTTAATCAATAAAATAATAGGACTCTTTATTAATACACATTTATATAAGGAGCATCATAATTATTAACAGAGTTCTAATTAATCATGTCATCATTTATTAAACATTACAAATACATTAAGTTGCCAAAAGCAATTTTTATATGTAATAATAAATAAACATAAATATACATAACATGCTTTTCATTAATAAACTATAAACTTTAAATATCATTACATATATTTAACAAATATTAATGAAACATCAATAAGAATTTAAACGTTAAAATTATGAATATCAAATTACTATTAATCATGTCATCATTTATTAAACATTACAAATACATTAAGTTGCCAAAAGCAATTTTTATATGTAATAATAAATAAACATAAATATACATAACATGCTTTTCATTAATAAACTATAAACTTTAAATATCATTACATATATTTAACAAATATTAATGAAACATCAATAAGAATTTAAACGTTAAAATTATGAATATCAAATTACTATCTGTGTACTTTAATATCCGAATATTTTAATTGCAGTAAAAAACAGTCAATGTCAAATTGATAATTCATAATTTAATATAGCTTTGTTTTAATTGCAATAAATAAAATAATTAATATGTCAATGAATTAATTGCAATAAACAAAACATTTCATAATTTTATTTTACGTTTACTTAATATTAAATAGATAATGATGAAAACAATACGTGATTCAACCATGCTCTGATACCACATGTTAGCAATTATACAATTTACATTTAATGTCAATTGAAAGATCTAGAATCACATATTGTTTCACATATAAAATAATCACATTAATTTTGTAAGATAATAACTTACGTACCTTGATCCATGGAAGAAGACATTTTGACAACAATCGTTTCTCTCCTCCTTAACCTTTATACTTTAAACTTTTATGTGTTATTTCGTATATCAGAATTAATAGGAATTCTGATTTATATAAAGGTCGGAGAGAGGACGAGTGTTTCTTACATTTAATTTAACGTAACCATTAATTCCTATAAAATTAATGGTACGTTGAGAAACAGTTTCTCAAACCAATAGAGATCGGCATGTGCATAATTTAGATAATTAATCCTTCATTAATTCAAAACTTCATTAATTTAATAATTAATTTGATAACTTATTTATCCCACATTAACTTAACATTAAAACCACTAGTTATTAGGACCATAAATCCTACAGTTCCCTCTCCGGCGTCGTCTCCACCGCGTGCGCTGTTTCCTCTCCTCTTCACAATGGTCTCTCCTCATCGACGGTGGTGGTCGTTTGTCATGAGCTCTATATCTCTTCTCGTTTATGGTCGAACAAGAGATGCTGGTAATTTTTTTTTTCTTTTACTTTTTCTTTTTAGTATTATAGTAATAGCGTAAAAATAAGGTTATAAACAGTTAAAATTTCAAATATGGTTAAAAACAATTCCCTAATGTTTCTTATTGCTAAAAATGAATTTTTCTCTAATTTTAAAGTAATAAAGGATTTAGGGTTTATTTTTTAAAAGCAATTTTAAATGGTTAGAGTACCTCTATTAAAATTCAAAATTATGATTAAACTATTTTAAAAAAAATTAAAATTGTATATGTTTTATCTGCTAAAAATTTATATAAGCAATTAAAATGTAAAAATAGTTAATTATCTCCATAAAATTATAAATTACATATTTATCATTGACATTTAATCGTGTTAAATGGATTAGCGAGTTAGTTAACGGGTTTAACGTGTTGACTTGTTAGTAACCCGAACCCAATTAGATCTTACTCAAACCCGTAAATATCGTGTCGTGTCAGCAATTACGAACACTAATTTAAATTGAGAACTTTGAGATTATAATCCAAAGGTAACATTGATATTTAACAATTTACAAAAATAAACAACATAAAAGATTGCTACAAATAGTAGTGGGCACCCAAACCATTAAATTGATCAACCCCAATTTGTAAGGGCCAGTTTGGTATTGCTTTTGAGAAGTTAAAATTAGCTTATTTTATAATTTTGACATAAAATAATGTTTGGTAAAACTTCCAAAAGTGATTAATTCATAATCTGGCAAGTTTTGACAGTGATTTTAAGAAGTAGGTGGGGGGTTACTTTTTGAAAGTGATTATGGAATAATCTATTTTAGAATTTAATGAATCTCTTAAAATATCATTATTATCCTTATGAAATCAAATTAAAGATTCTAATTAAATATTGATTTGATTTATAAAACCTTTAAAAAAAATATTTTTATTATTCTTATAGATTTTTGTTTTCTGATTTAAATATTCTACTTAAATATTGATTTAATATATATAATTAATGAAAAAAATAAAATAAGATTCTAAAATCATGTCTATTTTAGTCATTATAACTAATTTCAGCACTTTTGAAATAAAATTATCAAATATACGTATACTGCTTTTGAGCTATACAGTAGTTTTAAAAGTATAGCTAACCAAACATCTACTGATTAACTTCACAGCTGATTATTCCTTCAATACAGCTAACAGTGATTATTATAAAAGTGACAGCAAACCAAACTGGCCCTTAAGCATGTTGGTTTGGTTTTGCTAAAAAAAAATTAACCCATTGGGTTAGTTTGTGGGTAATGTTTTATCAAATTGAATAACTTAACCCAAACTGTTACATAATTTTTCATATTCTTTTTATCATTTCTTAGTTTCGACTTTAGCAAATTTAAATTTAAATTAGCTATTTTTATTTCATTTGGAAGCTTGAAAGAAATAGTTTTATTTTATAAGTTTTAGGTGTCTACACTTGAGTTAAATACTTAAATGTAGTATTATTGTTTATAATATTGATATATAGGTTTAGCTACTTATATGGATATTATTCTCTCTTTTTTTTTCAAAAAACAAATAATGCAATTATGTAATATTAATTTTAATTGGGAATTTTTTTTTGGCAATGGAATAACTTGAAAATTCAAAGTACATGAAAAAACATTTCAAAATTAAACTTATTTTAGAATTAATCACATACCATTAAATCCAGCAGATTTTTATTGTTTTTGTTTTACCTTATAATTGGTTTTGTTTTGATCGTAAATTACTAAACCGATAAATATATATATATATAGAGGAAATAGGGGTATATAGCACTTTTTCAAAATGGATTTGTGTAACTACAACCACTTTAATAACTCATGTTTTAATAGCACCAAAAATGGAATTTGGACAAAAATACCCCTCAGCTTCTTTTCTTTTCTCTTTTCTGTCCTTCATCTTCTTTCTTCTTCTTTTTCCCCAAACCTCTATTGATGGAGCTTCAATGGAGGTGTCACCGTCGACCGGCGAGTTGATGGACAAAACCACCGGTAAAACGTCCGTCGTGCTCCACCGATTGTAACGGAAGTATCCATTTCGAGCTGTATGGAGAGAGAAACGAAACCAAACCCGAATAGTTTTCGAACCTTCATCGTCAGATCTGCGACGATCCGTCGCGAATCTGACGAAACCGATGGCACCAATGAACTCGACGTTGTCCAATCTTCCAGATCCGACTATCTCCGGAGTCAACCGACGCCATCATCGGCACTGTCACCATTGATGGAGATCGAACAGAATAAGTCTCGAGCAAACTGGGATTAAGTCTCGAAACGCATCAATAAGTCTCGAAAATGTCACAATAAGTCTCGAATTTTCGAGAGAAAAAAAAAAAAAGCAACAAACTGAGATTAAGTCTTGAAACACTATCAATAAGTCTCGAAAATGTCACAATAAGTCTCGAATTTTCAAGAAAAAAAAAAAAGCAAAGGAAAAGAGTAAGTGGGGGTATTTTGGTCTCATCACCTATTTTGGTGCTATTAAAACATGACTTATTAATGTGGTGCTATTTGCACAAGCCCTCCCCCAAAAAGTGCTATTTAATTTTTGAACCATATATATATATATATGGGTCCTTCTTCGGTGCAACATTACACGATACAACAGTATGTGATCACATATGATTGCATGTGATCACAAATATATATAATGTTATCACATATGAATTGTATGTGATCACACAATTAAATTATTGTGATCGCATGTTAGAACATACAATCACATACAATCACATATTAGTTGATGTGATACAAGGGGAAATAGCCAAATAGGTGTCAATCCCACAAAAGGCGTTGAAAAGAGTGCCAAAATTTTAGGACTAATTGCACAAACATCCCCTAAGTTTAGGCATAGTTGCATGCATAGGAACTTTTACCTATAATCACACAAACGTCCACTACCGTTAGTTGACTTTTGTTAACTCTAACCGTTGACCACAATTTTAACCCACGATAACTAAAGTGCCCCTAGTTACCTATTTTATTATTTAAATTAATAATTAAAAAACGAAACAGAAAAGACAAAGAAAACAAAAAAACAAAATCAATCATTTTTTTTTCTCGTTCATTTTCTCAACCCTCAAACACAATCCAAAAATAAACTTAACAAACAAAAACTAAAACTCAATCCCACAAATCAAAACCAAAACCAAAACTCAAATCCTCAAACAACAACCAAAAATTAAATCCACAAATAAAAACTCAAATCCATAAAAATCACAACTAGTTAACCACAACCAAAAATTAAATCCACAAATAAAAACTCAAATCCATAAAAATCACAACTAGTTAACCACATCCATTAAAAAAAAAAAAAAAAAAAAAAAAAGCTTCAACCTAGAAAGTTAAAAATCCATCGTTAAAGTTCAAATTTTTTTTAATTTCTTTTTTAAATGGATGAGGTTAACTGGTTATGAAATTTATGGATTTGGGTTTTTATTTGTGGATTTGATTTTTGATTGTTGTTTGAGGATTTGAGTTTTGGTTTTGATTTGTAGGATTGAGTTTTGGCTTTTGTTTGTTAAGTTTTTTTGGATTGTGTTTGGGGATTGAGAAAATGAAAGAGTAAAATGAAAGTTTTTTTGGATTGTGTTTGGATTGTGTTTGGATTGTGTTTTTTTGGTTTTGATTTGTAAAATGATTGATTTTGTTTTTTTTTTTTTTGTTTTTCTTTGTCTTTTCTGTTTCATTTTTTAATTATTAATTTAAATAATAAAATAGGTAACTAGGGGCACTTTAGTCATTGTGGGTTAAAATTGTGGTCAACGGTTAGAGATAACGGAAGTCAACTAACAACAGGGGACGTTTTTATAATTATGGGTAATAATTCCATATGCATGCAATTATACCTAAACTTACGTTTATGCAATTAGTCCAAAATTTTAAATAACCCAAACCGACGTATGGCCACCGCTAGCTACAAATGAATTGACTTGAAAATTCATTTTCACCATCTTTAAAGTTTATACTTGTGCCCGTGGGACTACACTATATAATTATATATACAAGCTTCAGAGGGTGGTTCTGAATAAAACCGATCCATTGAAAATGGAGTTTCTTCAGAGCAAGGAAAGTGGCACCTGTGATAGGTGCAAGTACAAGTCAAATGGTGCAGAAAATAATAATGGAGCATATTTGGTGTGGGAAGATCTTACAGTTGTGGCTCAGAGCTTGAAAAATGGTGCAACCAAGAAGTTGGTGAGTGGGCTAAGTGGGTATGCAGAGCCTGGTCGTATTATGGCCATTATGGGTCCTTCTGGCTCTGGCAAATCCACCTTACTCGATGCTTTGGCTGGTATTTGCTATCTATCTCTCACTCTCTTTGCTCTTCTTCACATTAAGTTGCTCCTTATAAATTATCTGTTTTCTTTTTCTAACAGGAAGACTCTCCACAAATACTCTCATGACTGGAAATATTCTACTTAATGGGAAGAAAGCACCTATAGACTCCAGAGATGTTGTAAGTTTAACATAATATATTCAACAACAAATTAAAACTATTTTGATATTGGTTACAATTGTTTTATATCATTATTTGAGCTCTTACTAAAAGCTTAAGCTTTTGGGTCCGGTGATTAATAACATATTATCAAAGCTTGATTTGACCCAATACATATGTTTATGTATTTATTGTTCAATCTGCATCTGTATTAAAGCTTGGTCCATGTTTCAAACCCATCCGTGTTTAATCTTTGGGGTCCGGTGGTTATTAACTTTAATAATATTTTTTCAGTCTTATGTTACTCAAGATGACTATTTCTTGGGAACACTTTCTGTGAGAGAGATCCTCACTTACTCATCCCATTTAAGGCTTCCATCAAAAATGACCAACAATGATATTGATGAGATTGTACAAGAGACAATAGTCAAGATGGGTCTGCAAGATTGTGCTGAAAACAAGATTGGAAATTGGCATTTGAGAGGCATAAGCACCGGAGAGAAGAGAAGGCTTAGCATTGGTGTTGAGATTTTAACACAACCTAAAGTCTTGTTTCTTGATGAACCCACTAGTGGGTTGGATAGTGCTTCTGCTTTCTTTGTGCTTCTGGTTCTCAATAGTATTGCACATGATGGGCGAATTGTGGTTTGCTCTGTTCACCAGCCAAGTAGTCATCTCTTTGACTTGTTCGATGATTTGTTACTCCTCTCAAATGGAGAAACCATCTACTTTGGAGATGCAAAATTGGCTGTCAAGGTAAATGGCTAGTCATTTTCATGTGAGGTATCCGGATTTCTACACTTTTGTTTTCAACAAACTCTTAATTAGGGATGGCAATGGATCGGATCGGGGATGGATACCCCAATATCCATCCCCGTATCAGTTTGAGATATGTATCTCCATTCCCGCATCCATCATAATTTCTTAGCAAGCGGAGCGAATTCAAATAATCCCCGAATTGAGGTAGAGATATTCATCCTCGATCCATCTATATCTATATCCACTGAAAAGAAAAAAAAAAAAAAAAGTAAATTTTTTTAATTTACAAGAGGAAAATGTAATTAACATGTGTAATAGACTAATAGTACATTTTATCCTATTCGAAGGGAGAAACAAATACATCTAATAAAGTTCAAATAAAAATAAAAATAATAACTTATATAATTAGAATTTATAATTACATAATAATTTTTTATATTTTTAAAATATTAAAATCTATAGGATGACATCCATCCTCGCTCCGTTCTTAAAATAATAGTATTCATCCACATTTTAAATGGAGTGGATTCTTATGGATATTCATATCCGTGAATAATTTTGCCATCCCTACTCTTAATATTAAGAATCCATATGCGGTAACACGATAACAAATCAGTAACAAATTCATTTAAAATTAACAGAGATCTTCAAAACTAGTTCTGATTTATTATATACTCTCATATACAGTTCTTTGCTGAAGCTGGCTTTCCTTGTCCGACAAGAAGAAACCCGTCGGATCACTTCCTTCGATGCATTAATTCTGACTTCGACAAGATTTCTGCAAGTCCATTGCCATCTCAAAGACAAAGTGTATCTACACAAACCGAAGTTTTCCTCTTTGATCGATTCTATTATTATTATATAATTATTCTAGTTCAAGTTTCGTAAGTTTTTCCTAATGATACAGGTGATTCCAACGTCATCAAATTCCCAGATAAAGTTAACTACAGAAGAGATCAAAGCAAAACTGGTTGAGAAATACAAGGATTCTTATATTTCAAAGAATATAAGAAAAAGAGTTCAAGAGCTAGCACTTAGTGTATGCAACCCAAACTCATTAAAGAAAATTAAATAAAATTATAATATTTTATCACGATAAGTTTGATCAAGTGCAGGATTCTTGTTAAAGTATACAAAACTCGCATGAACAATGTCGACTTTACATTCAATTCACAAGTTGCACGTTCGAATATGTGAATTGAATACAACATCGATACATTTTCCAAATGAATTGGTTGAAACTTGTATTGTTTCAGGAACAAGTAGAGACTGTATCAAACAAGAGCAATGCTGGGCGGTGGAAGCAGCTGTGGACATTGAGTGGTAGATCATTCCTGAACATGTCAAGAGATATGGGATACTACTGGTTAAGGACCCTGTTTTACATTCTAGTGTCAGTAAGTGCAGGCAATCTCTATTTCAACATCGGATTATCCTATCAATCCATAGTACAAAGAGCAAAATGCGATGCATTTGTTTACGGTTTCATGATCTGCTTGTCTATTGGAGGCTTACCATTTTTCCTTGAAGAATTTAAGGTGAAGAAGAACATACTAATTAGATCTCTTAGTTAATTTCTAACTGGTTTGAAAGTGCTTTCAGTATTGCAGAAAGTACTTCTAGATATGTGTTGTTTTGTTGTTGAAGCTTCTAATGTTAATCTTCACCAAAAAACAAAAACAGGTTTCATACAGGGAAAGAATAAGTGGGCATTATGGGGAGGGTGTGTTTGTGCTATCCAATTTCCTCTCATCATTCCCATTCCTGGTGGTGTTATCCACATCTTCAGGAACAATAATCTACTACATGGTCAAATTCCATCCCGGAATCTCACACCACGCCTATTTCTGTATCAACCTCTTTTGCTGCATTTCCATTGTGGAGACATGCATGATGGTGGTTGCTTTGTTGGTTCCTAATGTTTTGATGGGAATTGGAGTTGGAACTTGTGTATTTGTAAGATAAATTCTACACTTATCAGCTTTTTTTAGATGTGTTTTCTTGGACTTGTACTATTTATTCACACTATTCTGGGGTTTCTGTTTCTGGATATGTAGATGCTTATGATGATGGCATCTGAAATCTTTAAACTACTTCCTGATCTTCCTAAGTTCTTCTGGCGCTATCCCATGTCCTACATCAGTTTCGCTTCGTGGGCAATCCAGGTACTGTACAACATATCCAGAAATTCGAAATTCTCTTGCACAGAGCATTCCAACATATATCTTATGTCAATCTGTATACAGGGTCAGTACAAGAACGACATGATAGGTCTCGATTTTGATCCCCAGAATCCCGGTGACACAAAGGTCAAGGGCGAGGAAGTTCTGCAGAAAATATTTGGGATGGAACTGGATCATTCAAAATGGTGCGATTTGCTAGCTCTCTTGGTCTTACTAGTATCTTACAGACTTATCTTGCTTGCTGCATTGAAATACAAGGAGAAATCATTATCACTATTACGCAGACTCTATGCCAGTCACTTCCGACAGCCTGTTAAGAAACTAATGTTAATGAAGGAGAAATTTATCTCCTCCAAGACAAACCAACCTACTCCATAATCTTCTCAACCACTGCCTTAACAAATATGAATAATGAAAGCAGTGTTCTATCAAGTAATTAAAGCTTATACGGATAAGCTTCTGTAGTAAAACTGTATTTACAGAAGCACTTTGGGGTCGTTTGTTTTTTAATCCAAAGGCCGAACGGTCATGAATTTTTATGAAAGCCGAATAAAGACTAAAAACTGAAATTGAATGACATGTTTGTTTTTTATTTTTCCCGTATCGGAATATAATGTCAACTTGTTTTTAAAAATAAAATTGTTTGAAAACAAATGATTTGACATTTATACCCTTGTTATTATTAATTGTTATGTATCTTTATTTGATATGATACAAACAACTAAATAAAAAAAATTAATAAATACTAAACCATTTTTATGTAAACATTGATAAGATATTATTCAATGTTTTGATTTTTCAATGGAGTTGAAAGTGACACAATGATTAAGGTTTTTTTTTTATAATTATTTTATTTTGTTTATAGTTATTTATCATTAATAATATGTCAAAAGAATGAATGTGTATAATATAAAATCATGGTAATATTAGAAATAATTATCTTTGGAAGGATAATCTTAGAAGGAAATATTTTAAGTGTAATACAGTGATTTTGAATTAAGTTGAAATTCATGATTTGTTACTTTTTATTTTAAATTGTTTTGGGGCATTTGTAAGTTGTTTGACCACTAAAAAAAAAAAAAAAACAAACGATCCACTCCCATCCACCAAGTTCAATAAACTTAGGCTATGTTTGGTAAGAGGGAGGGAGAGTATGAAGGATGGATGAATTAAGAGGGAGAGAGAGTAGGAGGGATGGAGAGGATAATATCAATCCTCCATGTTGTTTGGTATTGAAAGGAGGGTTGGATGGATGGATTGGTATTTAATTTGTAAAATTACTATATTACCCTTAAAAAAAATTGAAGTGTAATGAAAAATTGGAGGGCATTTCAGTCATTCCCCTCCAATCTTCTCTCCCTCCTTTCTCATCCGCCCAAATTGGGCAGATTGATTTTTGTGGGCCCAGAGGGAGAAGCTCTCCCTCCTCTCCTCCTATCCCTTCACTTCTCCCTCCAACCAAACAAGGGATTTGCTCTCCCTCCTTTCTCCTCTCCCTCCCTTCATCTTTCCCTCATACCAAACACAGCATTAATAATAAATATTTGAATTTGTTAAATAAACAAAATAAGATAAAGTTAAAGATGTTTTTATGATTGTCGATTGATAATTTTTTGAAACAAATATGATTGCAAATTATGATCGATTATCCAAATTAGAGTTATGGTTAATCTTAGGTATAAGAGAATTTCAAATGGATTTGAGTGGTTATTATTAGGCAATAGTCAACTTTCCCTTATTCATTTATGTCTATTATGGTTATTGCATTCTAATTATTATGTTATTAATGCTTAGATTCTTACCTTTCCTTGTAATATTTGTACAGCACCCTGTGAAATTTTGTATACAAATTATGCAAAACAATTTAACAAAGAAACAAATTTGTCCCCATAAAAATTCCCATCAGTCAAGGATTCTAATTTGACAAGAAACATAATATTATTTACTTAATTAGTTGAACACACTGAATATGTAAATCTACTTCCTTACCTGAACTCCACCAAATGTGCAGGCTAATGGAAATACAAGATTGGAGAAGGTGATCAATCAGGATCCGTAACAATACATTGGCAACTCTGCATGTATATTCTACAGTGTAGCTTTATCCATACAAGAAATAGTTGTAAAAATTGAAAGCTTATTCAATTAAGCAGTTTGCAAAGAACAAAATTGAATGACAATACGATGGCTTCGAGCATAAAAGTAATTAAAGTACTCTCATTTATTCTCTTCAATGAATTCTCTGTACTCTTTTTTCATTTTGACCCCTGATACAGTCCTGTAGAACAAGAAACACAACAGTTGGCAGCAGCCAAGAACCGTCAAAATATTATTTGATGTAACAAGTTTGCATGCATTGTAAAGAAATAAGTATAAAGAAACAAAATTTAGCTGACCTGAGCATTTCCTTATTCTTGAAGAATTGCACGCATGGTGTGCCCATAATTCCAGCGGCTTCTGCTATCTCTGGATCTTCCTCAATATCGATTTCAACAAAATGTACATCCTGATCGAATTCTTCTATCACCTGTTGTAATTAAAGTTCAGCAAAACTTTAGCAAATCACTTGTTAGCAGTGCAAAAGATACAACAGTATGACATGACTATCCAACTTACCTTGCTAAGAATTGGCTTCAAAGTCCTACACGGACCACAAGTTGGGGCAGTATGTAGTACACAGATAAGCCTTGGACTTTCATGGTACAATTTTCGTAGAGCATACTGTGGAAGGCAAACAAAAGAGAAAAGGGGAAACTTTTTTAAGATATAAGCTTTATTAAACTACGGCTGCATAAACATTGAAATAGGAATATCTCACTTCTTGTGAAGTGAATTACAATTAAGAGTACATCCTACTAAAGCTAGTATATTGAGGAATGAATGTGCACCTGGCCCCTGTGATTAGTACGTGTGATGTCAAAACCTTCTTGAACATCCCTGTCTGTGAAATCCTTCTTAGGCTCTTCGGTTTGTGGCTGTCAAATACATAAAGATGAAGAGATTTAAAATTTGGTTGAACTACAATACAGATCCAAATTATTAAATATAGCAATGGAATTACATAAAATCCCATGATTGGTTCCCCAAATGCAGACATGACCAAGGTTTTAAAAGGTGAAAGGCAAGGCGAGTCAACCGTCTCAAATTGAAAGTGATAAAAAAAATAAAAAATAAAACACTAAGTAGAAATAATCCAATACAGTTAATAAAGTGCTTTGCAGCATACTCTATCCTCTGTACGCCCACCACAAACAAACAGAAACCCTAATTTTTAAACACTGGACATGACTATCTCAAGACAAAATTGCAAAACTTTGACAACTTAAATCTTTCTGTTGTTTTTCCAGTTCAACTTTCAAGGATTGACTTCCATATTTAATCCTACATAGGGTCAAAATCTAAGGCTTTACTCTAAAAAGGGGTGTTACCGTGTTAGAAAGACCTTTGTTTTGAAAAGTGTAACATTCCTGCATGTATCACGCAACTGAAGGTTTGTCTAACCTCCAAAAGGCAACTCAAGAAGATATGAAATAAGTATATGATCCCTAAGCTACTTGCAACTTAATGTGAGGAAATTTTCATGTAAAATTACTAGTTTGACAATATTCCTCCATGCACCTTACCTTCTACTATATTTCTATACAACTAAAACTGTTGGCAAGCTTTTTGATATGTCACTTGACAGTTTTTTAAGGTTTTGTCAGTCAACAGATGTTCCTACTTCCTATTACATCAGGATTTTCATGTAGCATTACTTTGAAAGAGCACTGAAGATAAAACCCCAGAAGTTATATTTGTTTCAAAAATTTCCAGTACCACTGCCAACTTATTGCAGTGACCACAAAATATTAAATTTAAGCATCAAGTTGATAAGCTCCAGAAAATTAGACTATTCAGATGTATCTATATGTCCAATCCTCATTTGTTGTCATCATTAATCATAAGTGCTATGTTTAGCTTTTCAATCTGTCATCATACGTCCTTCCATATGACTACATAAGCAGTTAAACAGTACTGGATCTCAAAATAAGGAACTCACAAAGAATCAGTTATTTGGAGAAAAACAAAATCATATGATATAGTATAAGATAATATATTACCACTGAGAAGTAGGATTGATTAAGCATGAAAATTATCAGAAAGTTGAGTACCTGGTGAAACTCAACAAGAAGATTATTGTGGACAAGGTATCTCTCAACAGACAAAGCAGCAACGCATCCTGATCCAGCAGCAGTTACTGCCTGTCTCCATTCGTGGTCCTATTCAGAAATCAGAAAACTGAGTTACGAAGCAGTCTTACAATAGTCATGTGCACCCCAAAACATAGGACCCAAGCAGATGCAGAAGCACTATAAAGCATGCAGCAAGATAACCACTTTTTTCACAGAACTCCCTTGAAGGGTTCACTTAATATACAAACTTTAACAGTAGGACGTAGCACCCAACTCTTTTTATATTAATCGCTCAAAAGCATGAGAAGAGTTTTTCCCCATAGTCATGGTTCATGGTGTCCACTACATATATCTTAGGAGTTAGGCGCTGAAAACTAGACCTTAAATTTCTTACTATGTAAATCCACTTTAGATGGGACATGCCCAGAAAATCATATAAACCAAGAAGTGCTGAAACCTAAGCCTTAAAATTCACACTATGTAAATCCGCCTCAGATGGGACATGCCCAGAAAATTATATGCACCGAGAAAGATATATGTGATGATTGAAGAGAGATTATTCTCTATGTTTGAAATGATCTAATCAATGTGGGCAAATTAAAATATTAGGAAGAATTTAAAACATGCCAGAGTTTTTAGTTAAGCATCATCACTCAATTACATCACATATAATTCAGATTTATAAGAATAATGAATCATCCAAATACGCAAATCATTTCTTAGTTACATGATAAATTAGTGAACAGCATGTTAATTTCTACTTTTTACAAGCATCTTTTTTACCCAAACTTATATAGGAAACTTTCTTAAATTAAATGCAAGCATTTCCTTAAATGAATTACAAGTTTCTCATCTTCTTCTTCTTCTTTTCCTTTTTTATAAGAAACAAGAACTTCATTCAGAGAAAAGTGCTAATTGCTCCCAAAATCTATAATTCCAAAACACCATATCAATTCATTTCTGAATTTCAATTATGGGTTTATGACCACCAGTAGAATCATGTCAATGACAGGATCGTACTGAGTAATAGCATTACAGACCCCTAAAGACAACCAAATGGCATTCAGAATATATACATTTTAAGAGGATTACCTGCACATCTCCAGCTGCAAATACACCTTGAACAGAAGTTTTTGCAGTACCCTCCTCAACTATCACATAACCTGATCTGTCAAGTTCAACTTGGCCTTCCAACAACTGGCTATTCGGTGAATGACCAATCCCATAGAATAAGCCTTTTGCCTCGAGCACAGATTCCTCACCAGTATCAAGTTTTCTGACTAAAATGCCGGACATTTGGCCCTTTGTATTGCTAACAACGTCAACAGTCTCTGTATTGAAGTGCAAGGTGATATTTGGATTGTTGAACACTCTGAAACATTCGTGATAATCAACCTGTTAAACAAACATTCAGGGAGTTGAAAACTCAACATACAAACATTTTCATTAGTATATAATTCATCATCATCAAGGCAGGCACAAGAAACAAGGAGAAAATAAACACCAGGACGCAAGCAGAAAAACAATTAAAATCAACATCATAACAGATGAATAAATAAGTGCAAAGCATCATGAAGCTTCAGATATAGATAAGCATTGACATAGTGGTCTAAAAGTGTAAAACTAAAATCAGCTGTCAAGAAAGAAGATCATGGCAAGATTTTGGAGCCAAGATCTAAAACAATGACTTGAATAAGAAAATTTCATTGTCAAGATGATTTGTCAGCAAAAGGGATAAAGATTTCACCACAACTAAACATACCATAGCCATACAGTTCCATGTCCCAACATGTGTAATTATAAACACAGTCCAAAATATGCCTATATCTGATATAAATATCTAAGGGGTAAATATGACTGAAAAGAATAAAGGAATTTAAACAGATGTCTCACATATAGGAAATGGTATTGCTAAATTCTTGTGCTATCCACTTTTACAAACATACAAGTATTTACAACGGTACATGCACAATGGCATTACTAAAGATAATCCATAACAACTTCAAACTAAAAAACATGAGCTAGAAAAGAAAAGGTTTCGCCAGGACTCACCTATCTTGCATTGCTTTAGATGCTCTTAGTTGATCTCTCCGTACAAGTAAATGAACATGACGAGCATATTTTGTTAAGTATATTGCTTCCTCTGTAGCTGTATCACCTCCTCCAACCACAGCAAGAACTTGTCCCTTAAACAATGGTGATGCTCCATCACATATTGCACAAGCACTGATTCCCCTACTCCAAAATTCATCCTCACGAGGTAATCTGAGCCTTTGTGCAGTAGCTCCGGTTGCATAAACAATGCTGTGGCACTTAACCTGAAAGTAAGCATAAGCAAAAAATTTCATAAAACCATAATCAGCTGGAGTTTTCCAAGGACCGATAAACAATAAATCTACAGATTATTAATCAAAATATACAACCTGAGCAGCAATGTCATGTCAGGCAGACACGGAGAGAATATTACCATGGTGTATCCAATCCAACAGAATAAACTTAACACGGGCACAAACAAATGCCCATCAAGATAATTCTAATAAAAATAAGAATAAAGTCAATGACATAATGTCTGTGAAGTTGGGATTCTGCCTGTAATCCAAACAAGAAAAATAATGATGGTTATCCATCACAAGTTCATGCATTCAATGGTAAGTAGGCTCCAATTCCCATCCATCATCTGGCACGTGGAGTGCAAAGTTGGAAGGGTTCACTTTCATACATGAACCAATGAATGACAGAGTTTTGCAAGTCACAAACATGTCCTTAAAATAAAAGAAAGAATATAAGATTTTAACAAGGCATCATATAACTCAGGTAATTCATATCATGAAAAAGACAAAAGTATTGTTCAGTTCAAATTTGGCGTCAGAAGAAATAGTCGGCAACTTGGCATCTTATTCATCTAGCAAATCGAACCAATTTTAGCATCATAAAGCATTAATACAGGGCGAGAGCAACAGTTCGTGCCAAATTATAAATAATCATGCATCCAGAGCTTTAATACATAGTTTTTACAATCACTTCAACATATACAAAGCATGCAACATAAGTAAAGATAGTGCAAAACAATATATCACCTTACGTTCACTACTTTTCACAGTAAAAGGACTGTTTTTAACATCAACATACTCAACATCTTCTTGGAACAGTTCTGCACCCCACCGTTCAGCTTGTCGACGCATCCTAAGCAGCAAACAAAGTTAATATGCTATTCTACAAATAGGGTTCTAGGTAGCTACAAATAGAATTTACATCCAAGAACACAAAGGATTTTTTGTCACATTACCTATCCATCAAATCTGGACCAGTTATTCCTTCAGGAAAGCCTGGAAAGTTCTCCACTTCAGTGGTAGTCATCAACTGCCCTCCTGGAACACCACCTACTTGATATCCCTCAAACACTACCGGCTTTAAATTGGCACGAGCAGCATATATCGCTGCAGTGTATCCAGCAGGACCGGATCCTATGATCACCACATTCTCAACACCCTTATCTGCAAGAACAAAGACCAAATAAACAAACACATTTTCAAGAATTCACATTATTTTACTAACCATACTATCTCAATCGATTAAAGTAAGAATGATTTTTTTTTTTTTCTGTCATAGACTTAATTGCATAACTATTCACCCAAAAAATTAAACTTAAAAGAAAAAACTGACTAACAAAATTCATCACTCCTCATACTTGTTTCAATTACACATGCATACATACTTCCTAGTTCTAGCAAAAAAATTAAATAAATTTGACAACTTCAACAAAGTTAAAGAACACCTACATTACTCAACCAAGAACACAGAGTCTTCAACTTCAAGAAAAATACACAATGAAATGAAATTAACACATCGTCAGTATCTAAACTTTCTCAGAACAAAAACGAATACAAATATATACGTATGTGGAAGCTGCGAGGTTAATTGGAGAGTGACCTGAAGAGGTTTGGGCGTCGACGGACGAAGCTCTGAGTCGGAGAGTGAAAGGCTGAGCTGAGGCCGGCGAATTGAGTCGGAGAGAGCGCCGGCCAGCGTAGAAGTTGTTAAAGAGGAAGAGGGAATGAGGAGGATGGAGAAGAGAGAAAGTTGACATGTTGACTCGGTGGTGAGTCGACACGCTCCCGATTCCGATTCCTATCTTTGTAGACGCAGCCATTTTGTTTAAGACCATACAATTATCTGCTGCTTCTTGTTGCTGTGCCTTTCTGTTTTTTATTATTATTATTATTATGTCAAATTTTACGATATCCCCAAGGTTATACATAATTTCACGTATATGGCACATTTGGTCATAATTACACAGACATGCCCTACAGGCTACAATTAGATTTGGACCGTTAACTTCTAACGGTGAATAGTTGAAGGTGCGAAAAGTCTGAAATACTCATCCACAGTACAAACAATAAAAACACAATAAAAATCCCACGATCATCAAAGTTCAAACATCATTCAACCATCTTTAGCAACTTTAGCCTATCATTTTATCAAAATAAATCATTTTAGTCGTTCTATTATTTAACTATTAGTGTATGTTTGGTATGGCTTTTGTAGAGATAAAAGCACTTTTTTAATGTCATAAGTTGTTTTAAGGTTTTTTTTTTTTTTTTTTTTTTTTGGCAAATTTCAAAAACAGGTTTTCTAATCTAAAAAAAATCATTTTGTTGTCTACTGGCTTCTCCCAAGAAGCTCATTTTGAGCTTTTTTAATACAGTTACATTGTCAATACTACCCTCTTTGAATTTTAAATATTCTATCAGATACCTCTTCTATTACACAACCCTATTATATTTGAATACTTATCTAACATTATTTTTGTCTCCTCATCTTCAATGGCATTCAAACGACAAGTTTTCATCTATCACCTGTAAGTTCAAATCAACACACTTTTTTTTTATAATCATAAACAATAATATATATGTATGTTTACTGTTTATTTTCATGAAGATATATATATATATATGTGTGTGTGTGTGTCTGTTTATTGTCATGAAGATATATATATATATATATGTGTGTATGTGTGTGTGTGTGTGTGTTTGTTTGGTTGATTTAAAATAAAAAATAAATAAAAACTCACCTACTTGGGATTTAAAAAAATAAAAATCATATACATGTACTTTTGTATCTGTGATATATATTTTTATTGTGATTTTCTTAAAACTCATTTACCTGTGATTTGTTTTATTTAAAAAATAAAAATAAATAAATAAAATAAAAAACTCATGTGTCTGTAATTTTTGTTTTTTAAAACTCATGTAGTTGATTTTCATTTTTTAAAAAACTCATATATTTGTGATTTTTTTTTAACTAAAAAAAAAAAAAACCTCATGTATATGTGATTTTCTTTTTAAACTCCTATATCTATGATAGATTTTTTTTTAAAAAAAACTCAAGTATGTTTGATTTTTTATTTTTTTTTGTAAAACCCCTATATCTACGGTATTTTCTTTTTTAAAACTTACTTACCTCTGATTTTGTTTTTAAACTCATATATCTGTGATTTTTAATTCATGAACCTATGATTTTCTTATAAAAAATAAAAAAATAATAAATAAAAAAAACTCGTATATCTGTGATTTTTTTTTTCGAAAGATATTGATATATTTGTTATGTATCTTTGATTTTTTTTTTTTTAAGAAAAAAGCTCATGTATTTGTGAATTTTATTTAAATTGTACTTTTGATTTTGTTATGTACTTGTGTATCTGTGATTGTTGAATTTATATAATACCTTTGATTTTTATTTTTATTTTTATTTTTGTCTTGTACCAGTTGATTTGGTAATCTTTTTTATTTCTTTACAGTCATAATTTACAAGATTTGGTAATCTTTTTTATTTCTTTACAGTCATAATTTACAAATTCATTGTTTATGCTCTTATTTGTAATTTATCACAATCAATAGCATTTTTGGAAATAAACTGTCAAACAATCAAGTTACTGAAAAGCACTTCTGTAACTGAATACCAAACAACATATGACTTTTTGTTAGAAGTTCAACTCCTTAAAAGTTTCACTCTAAAAAGATCTACTCTATAAGCTCAATTTGAAACGTCATATCAAACATACCCTTAGTCAAAATTAACGGAATTAGAGGTATTTTCGACTTAAATCATGACACTTAAAAATGTTACATACTCGCATGTCAAAAGTTTGATAATTGTAAATAAGCCCAGCCCAACTTTTAAGCGAATGTTAAATGGATTAACTCCTCATTGAATTATAAAAAAAATGATAAATTCAATAAAATTTGAAAAATAAAAAAGATAAAATAATAAAAATTAAAAGAAAATGAAAAATAGAAAAAAATTTAATTATAACATGTATAAATTTAAATTTTTAATCAATATATGTTAAAATTGTAAAAGATCTTTTTTTTTTATAAAAAAAAAAAGTCATGGTAAAAAAAGTTTTTCTTAAAAACAAAAAATTAAAACCGGAGGAGGCTATTGGCTTCTTCATCACGGAGTTAGTAGTAGCTTCCTCCCCCTCAAAAACCATGGGAAGAGGTCGTGCCTCATTCCTTAGACCATGGGAGGAGGTCCTCCTCGTGTCTCCTCTCGTGCACCTCTTCCCTTAAACTCAAGGAGGCATATGTCTCCTCGTGAATTGTTGGTGGAAGTTTCAATTTTTCAATAATTTTATTTTTATTTTGTTAAAGTGATTTAATATTTAATTTATTTTTTAAAATATTTCATCATTAAGATAGTTTTGATTTTCAAAAAATAGTTTAATTATAATTAATTTGTTTGAATATAGTTTGGAAAGACGCTACATATTTAAAATATTTTAATAAATGTGTAAAATATTAGAAATGTTTAGGGTATTTTGGATAATCCATGTAAAACTTAAGGTGTAATATCATATATATATATATATATAAATTGAAGGTAAAATTGTCATTATAACTTAATTAAATGATATTTTTTTTTTTTTTTTTTTGATGGAAAGGCACCTGAAAATCCGGAAAAACCAGATCCAGGGCAAGGTTACAACCAAACTGGGACTCCACAGATAAAACTAATCGAGCACAAGCCCAGAACAGAGTCCCACAACGGGAGAAAAACGCCCACACAAGAGTGGGATTACAAACAAACCATAAAACAAAACACAAAACAAAACCCACGAGCAGAAGACCGATAAGGAGGAAGATCCGTGCCGCCGGAGAAGCCCCACCAGTGACGGTGCCGGAACAGACCCCCACCCACCACGCCAATCAAACCCCCATCAGTACAACGCCCGACTCCGCAAAGCAGAAACCGACCAAGCTGAACCCAAAGCCAGTGAAAGGAAGACCCCAAGGCTGCCGTTGGTGTCCCGGCGAAGAGGATGGGGCCGGAACAACTCCAAGACCGCCGATCAGTCAACTCACGCCGATAATCACACCAGATCTGGCCGGAGATCGGCCGATCTAACAGCTGCCGTCGAAGCTAGGACAAAACATCCCTCCCTGTGACGCGAGAGAGATTTCCAGGCGACGAACAGGGCCGTCGTAGCAGCCTCCGGAGTCTCCCATCTGACCAGGACAGCCAAGCAAAGGAAGGAGGAAGAACCATCGTCGCCGGCTCCCGCTGCCACAGCGAGAAACCGGCGACGGGAGGACCAAGGCTGCGAAGCCTACGCTGGAGAAGAGGAGAAGAAGAGCAGAACCAGAGAGGCGGAGAACATCGCTGGAAATATGGAAAAGAAGAGCTGGAACGTTGGAGAAGAAGAACAGTAAAGAGAGAGAGAAAAAATCTCACCGCCTCACCTAACTTTTTTCAAATAAAAAAATTCGAAACACACTTAATTAAATGATAACAATGGCAAAATTATACTTTAATAGGCTCTGTCATTATTGGCTATAATTTGTTTAAAGAGATAAAAGTAATGTTAAAGGGTGAAAAATCTTATGAGAAAGAAGGGACTTATGAATTACCGTACAATGTGACTCGTTGGTAAAATGTACTTATTCATCATTGATCGAATGTATTACAAAATCACCGCAATGCATGTGGTACATAAAGCTAAAAATAAAAATAAATAAATAAAATGTTCTATAAATATTATTTGGGCCTGATTGTTTCTAAATGGGCTAGAATTATTGAGGTTGGCCAGACAAAATCTACTACTTCAAATTGAAATTAACGAGCCAACTAATCACCAAATTTGCCCATACCCAATATACCAAAAACGTATCCAGTCATGCCACCAGCCAGCCCTCAAGCAGTGAGACAAGATAAAATTCTTTCTTGGAATGCATCATCTTATTGGTGTGTCCGCTGCTCATAGAATATCATGTGATACATATATATGAGTCCATTTTTGCTCACCCCCTTCAAGGGGGTAAGCATTACCCCCTCCCCAACACTTGACATGTGTCTAGGGAAGGGGTATTTTTGTCTAAACACATAACTGTTGTTATTCACTATAAGTGCACCGACTGACGAGAAATAGCATACCGCATATAATATAGACAAATTGCGATTGAATGGACACGTGTGTAACATATATACAGTAGATACCCTCTAAATTAATATCTTGGGATCCACCGTTGAGTATTAATTTAGAGGGGCTATTAATTTGAAAGGTATTACCTTATAAAATGTTATTTTATCTTTAAAAAAACGTGATGAAATCGGTTTTTTTGTTTATGGAAAGTTCAATTTTTGGGATTTATTGTTTAGTCGATTTTCTTCCTTAGGGAAAGTTTTTTTTTTTTTTTTTTTCATTGTTCATTGTTTAAGAAAAATTTGTAAAGGAGATTTCCTATCGAAATTCTAAATTTTGTTCAAACCTTTTAGGTACAATAAGAAAGTAATCATAATAACTTCTCAAGGACAATTCAAAATATAAAGGAAAAATCAAAAATATCAAGCATGGTGGCCATATGTAAATTAGCATCTTGAAGTACTTTTATAGTTTTTGAATATTATGTAATATATTTTATACTTTAATTAGATTATTAATTTATACGATAGTCATAACCGAAATTTTATACTAGGTTTCAAAAATAAATTATTAATTATTACAATAGAGGGATTTATTAATTTTTTACATTAACCCGAGTCGGGACCATGATTTTTTTATTAATATAGAGGGATTATTAATTTATAGGGTTGTATTGCTATTTTCTCTCTCTATATATATATTATGAGTGGACGGACACGCTCTACATCTCTACTCTCTACCAAATTTATCCGAGAGTGAAAAGGCCGGAAGCAAATGGGAACGCCAAAGGTGTGGTTGGTGAAGGAGTGTAGAGTAGAGACAAGAAGCATCAAACAATTAGAAGAAAGAATAAAAAGGAAAAAAAAAGGGGGGGGAATTATTAAAAAAAAGGAGTCAAGAAAGCTCAGCTCACCAAAATGAGAACCTTCTAATCAGTCCAAATAGGCTGTATTTCTTTTTCCCACATTAGAACCTTCTCTTCCACCCAATTACTGAAGCGCGTGACT